>WOGO01000258.1:6464-26403 GCA_015342085.1 Leptinotarsa defecta
GTGTGTTCGGCGAGTCTTGGCCTACACCTGCCGATATAAAGGAGATGTTTCCCAGTGACCTGTCCACTTTCCTGGAAAGGACAGAATGGACGATGACCTAAGAGCACAACTCCTCGGGAGGATGTACAATGGGTCACATGTGGTAAGTGCTGTGAGCTTACACTCACCCTCCCTACTCACTCACCCTCCCTAATCTACAATTCTGCCTGCGTCTGCAAGGCATTTGTCCTAGTTGATAAAAACTTTCAATGGTGATAAATCAGGTGGTACTATAGATGATTCACGATCCATGACCTATCAGGAATCATCCAGCTGTTGTGTGTCGACAACTTCTTGAGGATTCTCGTGGGGCTTTGCATACAAATCTAAGTGGCTGAGAAATTTCATGGTTCAGACTTGTATATTGTTTATTTCAGATAGATAGATAAAAATTTATTTCAAAACAATTCCACTTCAAAAAGTCACAAGTTCCAAAATACGTTTGATGAGCGGAAAATATCATAACTGATTTTACGAAACATAGATAGTTCTTGGAAAATTACAAAGTTGTACGGGCAAGTAATCATTAGGATAATAGAGTTCTCAAATCAGTAAGTATCCGTGCTATAATTTAAAATGTTTATCACGCATCGTAAATCTCTTGATGATTTACACCAAACAATTTCTAAATGAGTGTGTCATGCAGTGACTGTTGAAGTGTTTGGGAATCGCACGTTGAAAGATAAGACCTCATTAATCCTCAGCTCGCTCAAGTTGTGACTTTTGAGGGTTGTAGTTCGTAGGGGGCGACAGGGAAAAACATATTTTAACAAATAACACATCCAAATACGAGTAATTCAAACTCACATGATGATTTCTTTCGGTGAGTGCGGTTAAATTGGGGGCACATTGAATAAGCAGTGTCTTTGGGTGTTAGTTGTAACTTTGAAAAATAATAGGTGAGATTTTTTTTTATTATTTGAGAAACAACGCACTCATAAACACATATACCTGGTATTGTTAAAAATAGTATCCCGATTGAAAACGACCCTATACATACTTTGAGTTTTTTTTATATATAAAATATATTGTCATAATATATTATGACAATTCTTGCCTTAAAAAGGGAATTTTATCAAAAAGTAATATTACGTATAGGCAAACCTACAAGATCTCTTTTGTTCATTAAATTTTTGTTACAAGGACATCTATGTTATATCTCATTTTGGAGATACGAGTTTTCAAAAACTTATATATCCAAAGCGAGAAAAAACAAATTGCAGCATATAACATCTATAATTTAAAATGTTTATCACGCATCGTAAATCTCTTTATGATTTACACCAAACAATTTCTAAATGAGTGTGTCATGCAGTGACTGTTGAAGTGTTTGGTAATATGCCAAGAGATTTCTGTATGAAAGTATGTATGTATGAAACGGAATGTAAAATATTCAGAGAATTTCATATAATGATATTTCAGGTGATGAAAACAAAAATATGGCTCAATCAACACTCACACAACACCAAAATAAATCTTAATTACATTATACAGATATGTATTCAAATTCCTTTCAAATGATGTATGACAAGTAGTTCGATAGAAGATAAGGGCATAACAAGCTGAAATTCACTTTATACAATAACTGATCTATAGAACTTTTCAAAAGAAATTGAACGAAACATTCAATTCCGTTTTCGATGATAAAAAAAACTATGGTATTTCAGAAAAGTATGGACGAAAGTAGGCATTTTACATAAGAAGCGCGGGGGGGGGACATTACAATACGATCTGGAATACAAACCGATGTATCGTATAATATTTTATTTCATTCTGTCTCTGTAATATTTCATGAATAAAGTAAATTACAAATTATATTTGTCAGTTTGAAATAGTAGTACCAATTTCAGTTGAGCCATATAAAAATTATAATTAGGAGTTCATTCTATGGTTTTCTAATATTTTTCATTCACTAAAATTGGTAGAAATATATATTTTATAAGTGAAGAGACCTAAATATTGATAAAAGGTATCTATAGATATGAGGTCCAATATAATGAAAATTATCAATTGTTATCCAGCAGAGTATATAGAAAATAGGAGCCTATTTTATATTTACCTGATATTCTTCATTTATAGGGTTGGTTGAAAAGTAGTTGAGTATGTATAACCGTGGATGTTTTGCTGTAATAAATATTAGACACAAGGGCAAACTGTAGGTACTTGAAGTTGAATTATGACAGTTCGTTTTATAATAATTATATATGGTTATTATTATAATCTCTGTTGGTGTTAATGTGTACATTTTGTACAGATGTTCAGTGAAATTTTTAGTTTTGTGTTTTTGAGTGAGAACTGGTCGAAAGTAATCCAAAACGCCATTGCTTTCAATAACAACAAGTATTGCTACGCAACTTGTTACGATTACAGGTACCATAATGTTCGATTACTGAACAAAATGAAATAAAATTATCTGGACCTAATTTTATTGATTGATGATTGGCTCGTCATTGTATTTTTCGTCGAAATTTTGTTTTGGTTTTCAATATAATGGGTACCACCTCTATTATAGAACGTAAGTAAATAGTGGGTTGAAATTTATTATATGGTTTTTCTTTATACAAAGGGGAGGAAGTTATTCCAGTATAAGTCTACCTGCCATTTCCTAGCACCTGCAATACCTCAATTCCTACTTTGAATTTATCTCCATTTCAATCAATTACTATGCCAAATGGCGAATCGAAACGCCAACAAGCCAGCAGTCCTAACAAAACATAAGCCACAAAGCAGATTCTTATCAAACATTCGGTTGAATATCCCTTCTTAGCTAAGTAACAGGTGCGTCTTCGGGATCGCGCCCAATCAACCGTCATTCACCATGTGTTATGTCATAATTACAATAATTTCGATTTTTTTACCGTCCCACCGGGAACATATGGAAGGCCAAAAACGTCTCGAGCCGCATTATGGGTTAACTCGTTGTTCTGTTGTTGAAAAGGGTGAATTAGTACTAATCAGATGGCAATCTTTATAGGAATTAAGAAAATCAGATTTGTCATAGTGACGAGCAGGTAGCATCAATGAAAGCAAATAGGTCAACGGATACAGACGTCAAACTGTAAAGAAATGGGTTCACATCAAGATTTAAGATTTTTTGTGTGTGGACTGAGGTAAGGTGATGAAGATTTTAATGAAATAAAAATGAAGGTAGAGAATACGTAGGAGGGTAATTTATCAGTTTTATTCGGATGAACGAATCAAAAGCTGGAGAATTAATATTTTTAAAGTTGAGTAACATGCTCAGAAAATAAATAGAGAAGATTCATTGTAACAATTCACTCCTACAAATAGATTGGAAACGTTCCATAATTTTTGAATTCCATTATGATATACTCGCAGCCTAAGGATTAAGTGGGGAATGGGAAAAATATCAGCGTGGTTTAAACAGAACTGGCTGGTATCTCAATCGACAGGAATAACCAGGAAAGGAATTTCTGGCAAAAAATAACAATCTGCACTGATTGTTGATAAGCCTTATTAGCCTTGAAGGGACAACGTGTTACCTCAGGACTAGTACTAGACTGCCTCCATGATTTAGCCAAAGCCTCGGTAGATAATAACATTATCCTGGGGTGGGTTAAAGGGCACAACAGGAGTAAAGGTAATAGCATTGCCGACTAAGAATTTTATGACCCAGTGATACTCAGCCTGATGACTTTGACAAATGCGGAACTAGCCAAACGTCACACCCATGCTCAATCCCTAAAGATATGGAATGGAATCAAAGAATGCAATCTTGCCAGGATCACTCTGGGGGACCCTGGGGAGCTGGCGCTGAAGAAATATCTGGCGATGATCAGGAAAAACCTACAGTTAACAGTAAATTTTCTGACTAGCCACTCTCAACTGAGGAAACACATCCATAATATGGGGCTAGTAGACACAGCTCTATGCAGGATATGTGAACAGGAAGATGAAACTGTCAGGCATATCCTATGCGAGTGTCCGGAGTTATCATCAATAAGAGAGTGTGTACTCGGTAAGTGACCTGTCCACCTTCCCTCCCTACTCTACAGATACAGATACTTGCATCGAAATCGGTAGAAAGGTGTATAATACAATTCCTGAGAAATGATCATGATAATCATGAGCAATAGGCAATGACACAATTCACACAGTCCTCATACAGCTGTGAGGATTATGACAAAAAATGTATAGTGTTCTAGTAAGCAAGCTATCAAAAACTCTTTTCAAAGAACGCGCTGCACTTATCCGATTTCGGAGACCATAAAAGTCTTTCTGTGTATCCTGTTAGATATGAATAGACCCAGTTGAGAGTTATGAATTGATTTTCTTCTAATTACGCTAAATTGGTTGGTGAAACGCGCGTTGAAAAGGTGCTACAGTTCTGGCGTTAGGAGACAATGCTAGTTTTATATCCGTACGAGGTTATATTCCTTCTCACATTTGGGATTGTTCAATTAGTTCTTCTCCATTAGGCATCCCTTGTTCTTGTTCTATTGTTTTTCTTTTATAAATCTATAGAAAAGTCTGCAGTGACTATCTTTCGTGGATAGCTTACTATATCAATTTCAATGTTTCAAAAATTGGTCACATATAATGATATAATTGGAAAGCTACCTAGTTAGAGAGATACGAAATTAATCCTCATTCAGTGAAAGCTCAATGTTTTGCCCACACATTCTAATTGCCCTTCACACCATAAAATTCGAATCAGTATATAGTTATGGCAAAATTGAAATTACCGCGCGATAAAATAAATTCAAGCGATCTCACGCACCGAAACGACCGGAGTGAAGAAGACATTTTGAGTTGGTTTTATTTGATAGTGAATCAATTTGAAGGTTGAAGTTTCATTTTTGTTTTGTGTTGTCTTCGTAAAAGAACGTTTCAAGTTTGAATTGATGGATATACTTTTGTTTTGATTCAATTTATTCTAAGATCATTATTATCAGTCACTGACACTAGGTTAAAAAAATGTAGGTATATATATATGTTCTGCTACCCGTGTGAAGCCATGGCGGGTCTCTAGTTTATTATAAAAACATGTGTTGTTGTTTCCTTTTATTAACCTTTTCTCTGACAAATTACCAGTTACTATCCAAACATTGCGTTCTCTTATCTGTAGAGTCCTCTTTTAAACAAATTATAGACAATCTAATAAAAAGATGAACAAATTAATATAACAGGTAGTATTATCGAAAGTATTCAAAATAACAATTTTGTAATGAGCATGTCATTATTGAATGATTTTGAAATGCCAATGACTGCAAATTGTAAATTTGTACAATCTTTTCAGTCATTTCAAACATCATAATGATTACAATTTCGCTACTCTTGCGTGTTGTGGAATGCCTTTCGTCATCTTTTTGTCAATATTCAAAATATTTTCAGTTGCATCTTTCAAAACTATGGTTAAACAGCAGAATTATGGTTCAGTATTACCACACTTCGACACGAATACAAATTTGTAGTCTCTTCTGTACTTCTATTGAACGACTTCCATCATATCGTGATACACATACTTTCAATGAGAATCCATTGAATCTTGATTCTTAATGTTCAATTAAACAACAGGAATTCCAATAATGATCTCTATAAACATAATCATCTTACTTTTTTCAACCAATAACCGTCTGAATATAAATAAAAATATGTCGTTTTTCAAGCTTCCCGAAGAACCGTATAATCTTCAGTTTATGGCAAATCACTCGGTAACCTACATCCATTTAATGGAATGAATAATGAAAGACAAATAAAAGCATAAGCATATTCTCGCTTCTTTTCTTTCACCATCAGTGGAACAAGTGTAACCGTACCAAAAACCACACAAAGACGTGACTATTTCAATAAAGAACATCCCGCTAACTCGACCGTATCGGAGTAAACACCAAAGTCAAAGGTAAAGGGGTACCACAAGGTTACCCGTCGATGACATGTGGTGAACAATAAGGTCTCAGCCAGGCCAAGCATGACTTCTTGAAGAAGTTTTCACACGGATTCCAAGGAGCGTTACAGGGCTCACTACTGCCCCATATAATCAATGTTTCGCATGGTACATCAAATAAGTAATTAAGAGTGGTGTAACAGTGCGTTATCTCGGACAAAAGATTTATTATGAAACATGGGAAAACCTGGAGGAATTTAAAATGCATATACGCAGTTAGAAAACATTGAAAATGCATCAGATTTTATCGTAATTGTATCCTTAGTGGTTAGGTAAGTCGCAGTTCGGAGTCACATTTGCATATATACAATATATATTCAAAGTGATTGAGGCCTCTTCCGATATTTTGGATACACTGGTCATCTACATTTTTTCGATTCGGCATTTTGAAATTAAATCTTATTAGGTACAGAGAATAAATGTGAACATTGAACTTAATGACAATTTTCTGTAGTTTTCTTTATTTTTTTTAAAAAGCCAAACTAACTTTAGTTAAGAGATATCTCTCATGATGGTATTTCATGACTTTACAGTTATAATGACATAATCAAGGAGACAACAGCATATATTTTCGATAGGTGAAGGTGTAGTTCAAGTCGTGATTTTTAGGGAAATATTGTTACGCCTATGGTGAATATAAAGTGATCGAGCAAACGAACCAAGAGCGTGAGTCATCCGTCACCAGAGTGACGGAGAACCTAACCTCACCAGAAAATGCCTATATCATTATGACGTTCTTGTGATGTTCTTGAAGCTGGATTACATATCATATAACTGTCCTAATGTCAATATGACATCGTTACTGAAATATTTATTAGTCCCTAGGTACAAGGTTATTTCTTGTGTGGAAAATAATATTTTTTTTTCTCACTGCGGGATGGAAAGTTCGCTTTTCGGCTCCTGTATGCAGGACAAAAGTGCCTCGTTCTCTCCTGGTTAGATAACACCAACGCGCACCAACGCACCTTTCGGTAACCTAGCGTTACCTTTCGGTAACCTAGCGAACGAATTGTTAATCAAACTGTCTATGACAACTTGAAATAAGTGACGACAGTTATATTTTTAATATATGATTGAAAAACGCTAAATCAACGAAATGATCGAACATTCCATCCCGCAGTGAGAAAAAATCGCATACGCACCACGGCTGAAAAGTAGGGCTTCCTCGCCCGTGATTTTGTTAAAATTTCGCGGATGAGAATGCCGTACTTTTCTCCCTATGTATCTTTCTGGAAATTTTCATCGTTCACAATATGAAAAATGACTCAAACGAAAGTTTGCAATACGTAATATTCCGTTAGCAAGAGTATTAAATATTCATATATACTCTCCTCGTCTTCACTTCAGTGTTTTGCAGCTAACATTAGTTCATCGTGGAATACATGTCTATGAGGATAATTGCTGTATCCAAATTCATTTCCTGAATTTTACAGGAATAGAATGCTTATTCAGGAATTTTGATACGAAAGATCAAGATGGGAAACATATTGAACATCAGGTTCATAAACAGCAGAAAATTGTCAGAAATTTCCATTGTTTCAAAAAAGTAATAATATGAAATTGCTGTTATTACAATATTTTTTACTGGAGTATCTCCGAGAAAAACCGCTTGTAATGTCGCTTAGAAATTAAGACTCCAATAGATCAAATTGATTTCCTTTCCTCTAATATTGTACTGAGAACCTTTCACGGACGATATCATACTCATTTTTCTCCAAAAATGTTTTCAATGGAATGAAATATATAGAATGTACCATTCAATATGGTACAGGTGGTTCTAACTACGATTGACTTATAAAAATCTATACAGGTATTCATATATTACTGGGTATCAGTTTTGTCAAATTCATTGACGATTATTGTCAAAGGCACTTATAATTGTTTGTTCATATGTAACAAAAATTCAGAACTCCCATAATAACCGGATTTGATTGTCTATTCTTACCACAATCAAAACATTTTTATCGTGTGAAAATTCAAATCCCGGCCTACCTTGATGTGCGTCATGCGATGATAGTAGAGGTTAGAAGAAGCCGTGAACCGTTTCAGGCAAACAGGACATTGGTGTGGTTTTTCTCCGCTGTGGATCCTCCGGTGTGTGTTCAAGGACGATGATGTACTGAATCCTTTGCCGCACACCATACAAACGTGAGGTTTTTCTCCTGAAATATGGAAAATGTTTCAGTAGGTATATGGATTCGCTGAATTTCTGGAATATTAAATTTTTATTAATTGATTCATTTATCGAAAATGTGTTGGTTTCAGTAATGAAACCTCAATACAACTGTCTCAGTAATGATAAAATGTTGAAAAATGTCGAAAGTTTTTTCAGCAAAAAACAGGGGTAATATTTACTGCATGATATAACTTGGCAATGTCATTTTTGTCATCTCCTAAAAAACGCCGCATATGATATTTTTCACAGAGTATTTTCAATATGAACGCAGTGTCATCTATTTCTCGGATAATTTTTCATCACTTGGGGTGCGTGATAAAACATGAGAGCGGTAATACTAGCGAAAATGATAATATTTTTTCTCAGATAATTGTTCACATTGAAGAAACGTAAAATGTTAATACACTGTTGGTTGCTGGGATACGGAAGAGGAGACGGGTCACATATTGTTATTATTTGTTTCTTGAAAAGTACGACTTTGAAACTCGAAATTTCCAAATAGAAGTCGTAAATTTGAAATTACTGGATGAAAGTCAAAATTTCGAGATTAAAGTCAAAATTTTTCAAATCCGTAATTTCGAACTTGTAATGCACTGTTTGGAACCGTTGGTGTATTAATGACTATTACTGGAGTTTCACACGTGTTTCAATTACCAAGTGATCATCTTCAAGAGGAATATTGAAGATTGAAGAAGTTTACAACACCAAATCGTTATTTTTAACACATAGACACGTGTTTCAATCACCGAGTGATGATCTTTAAGAGGAAGATTAAACTCCTTCAATCTTCAATATTCCTTTTGAAGATGATCACTTGGTGATTGAAACACGTGTCGAAGTGTTAATAACAACAGAATTAAACTCCAGTAATAGTCATAATTTCGAGATTTAAATCGAGAATTCGAGTTTCAAAGTCGTAATTTTCAAGAAACAAATAATAAAAATATTTCGCCCTCCTGTGCTTCTGTAGCAGGATGCATTTCTGTTTCAGAAATGCTTTTATACCAACTTAGTAGCTCCAACGTTGCAGCAAGATTGTGCCAATTGTCAATCTTTCTATTCAGTTGAACATCAATGAATGCTTGATGTTGCCAACACTATTAGTTTTCATTTGAATCAAGTCAATTAGATTATCGCAAGAAAGCGTTACGGAGATGTGCTTTTGTTTCAGAAATTCTTGCAGACAAATGTAGTAGCATTGACGTTGCCACCAGATTGTGTCAAATTTGGAAAAATATCTTGGTGGATAATTGATAAATTCATTCTGTTGTTGTGTTCCCTGTTATTTAGGTTCATTGAGGCTGTAATGTAGGATTTTTTGAAATTTCATAGTAAATAATAAATGAACAGCTTGCCAGCTTCATTTCCAGGATATTTTTGACTTCCACTCCCAAATGAAACTTCAGTATATTTCTTCTCTACTTGCCATTGAAAAAATGCATTATACCAAACAGATACGTGCTTGGAATAAGCGCTAGTCCACTTGCTATCGAAAATAATACATTCTGTGGTTCTTTTGTGTTTGTTAATATTATTAGGAATATTGCTGGCAGTATCATCTTTTATAACCATGGATAAGCTGTTGAATAAAAAGTAGCTACTCGTGTTACATTGCGAAATAACATTTCTTGTTTCCTTCATCAATGTTTTGATGTGAACGAATATAAAAAGTAAAATCAATCTTCGCTCTGATCATTCCCTTCATTAACGTTCATTTTCACTGTTTCAGCATAAACGGACATATGGACAAAATGATCACCTTAGCAAACAAAATGTATGTGTTTTTTGTGGAATTTTTCGGAATATTCAAACATTACGTAAGAAACAAACTAGGATTATGGTGCACTGATAAGTATTCTATCCACCCCACTTATGTCGCCAATATGAAACGCATACAGAAGCGATTTTATATTATTAAAAGTCTATAAAATAAGTGAAATTATCCAGAGAGAAGAACTTCTTATTGAAAAACAATTATTCAATATTGATTGACACCAAAATTGAATTCATTTTATGAAACAAAAAACACCACACTTTTTGATTACTGTGGAGGAACTGATGTCAAAGAAGACCTTCAGTTTTTAGGTAAGTATATCTAATATTCACCAGCACGCGATATCCATTCGTCCTTGAGAATATTCATGAAAAATATACAAGCCAATAAAAATAGATCAAATAGAGACGAAATTTATTTCAAGATATATAATCACGTTTTTGTTGGCCAAACAATACGTTGAGTTAGTCATATTCTTATAAAATTACTAATAATTGGTTCACATGATTAAACATGCGATAGACTATTTAATGTTCAGTTTTTGATCCTTATTATAAAGTATTCAGTTGGAGTAATTTTCTGTTCATTCTTTGAAATTTTGAAATCACATCAATTACTTAGGATGAAGTTGAGAAAAATAGAATAAAAACCTTGTTTTCAGATAAAAAAATAACAGTTTCAACATTTTGCTACTGTAACCGTTCGTTATACTTAGAAATTGAATATCAAATCTAAGAACTTCTCAAATTTGTGAACTCTTACTCATTACTGAAAAATAAAAATTAGAAATATAATTTGTAAAATGAAAAATGAAAAAATTAAAACAATCTTCCTGAGTATTTTCCATTTATCCAATTGGAGATGGAATCTATCGTATATTTATTTCAGGAACACTTTAATGAAATGAATAAAAACACTTTTGTCTAATTACCACTAGTTGAGTTTATATATAAGACCTGTCCGGTCGTATAAGATATTCATTATTCAAAAGATAATTTCGATAAAGAACTTGATATCATCAAGCAAACTGCGGTTAACAATGGGTTTAAAGCGGAATTACTAAACAAAATACTTGTCAAGAAAGTCTACGCTAAAGCGATTCTAGACGTTTTTCCTATTGATAAGGTAGATAATCAAAATTATAGAGCTTCAACGTATTTTGGACAACCAACGGAAAAAGTGGCTTCATTTTTGAGGAATCGAGATATTAAAATTGCATATAGAACAAGTAATGCGTTGGGAAACATCCAAACTCGAGAAATCAGGAGTATATAAATTTAAGTGTGGAACGTGCCCTAAGGTATATATTGGTGCAACTATCAGGACATTTAGGAATCGAATCCAGGAACATGTAAATAAGAAAACAAATTCAACATATCATCATCTAGAAGAAAATCACATCTTTAATGAAGAGTTCGAAATTTTGCACATAGAAAATAAATGTTTGAAACTGAATCAGTTGAAGCAATGGAAATTTATAAACTTAAAAATTCAAACATTCTAATGAATGACCGACTGGCTTTGAATAGATCACCATTATTGATTTTGTTTTCATAAAATCCGAGAAAGAATTATTATTCATGTAAATGTGAGGTAATATGCTTCAGGTAATCATAATTCAACAGGTACCTTAGGTAGAGGTTCAGGTAATTTTTTGAAGGTAGTCTCAATTATGGTTACCTGTAGCATATAAATATTAATGTAAGAATAATTTGAAGTGTTCTTACACTACTGCTACTGTGCTAGCGAAACATGAGGTTATATTTTTTCAAATAAAGTTTGTGGAGATCAAATCGTGAGGTATAGTTTTTGAAATTACTGTGGATCTTCATCAAGTAACGGCCGAATCAATCAGAAAATTGAACAAGTATTCGCCGAGATATTATAGTTTGAAATAGACTCATGAAACCGGACATAACTTTCGAAACAACCTAATATTTAGCGTTTAAGGAAGTTTTGAGTTACTTCCTGTATGCATTACCTAACCTGCTACTCTTGTTAACTGAAGAACTGTGAATATTTTGCTCTTTGCGATGTTGAAGGGAGGACTGTTGAAGTCGTTCAGTTGACGTTCGGGGTAAAATTCTTTGGTTACATCATGGCACATAAGAGTTCTACGAATAATTACCGCAAAGTAATTCATCATGACTAAGCTCCGCGTCATAATGATACGGCTTTTTTCGACGGAATTTCGAATATTTAGTTAGTGTGTCATATATATTTTTGGCACGAGTATACGCACCTCAGGATAAGGCGTCATTCAGGAGGACTTTTGTCTCCATCGAATACACCTCACTTGATAGGCGGAAAGACTGTAACTTCCACTCAAAAAAGAGTTGAACCTAGTAATTCAGTAACTTTGTCGCCTGAAAGTATGGGGAGTATGCGTCAAATCCGGTAGTTCTGATACTTTGCAGACTTGTTTGTGATATTGGCCTAATGAATAATCCAAGTTTGTGACCTCAAGCGCCGAACGCAATTTCGTCAAAAATCGAAAAAACCGCGAAAATCGGGTTTTTTCTCTAATTTTGGCGATAATAACCCAAAAAACAATTTTTTGAAATCCAGTAGTTCTAACTTTTTGCAGACTTGTTTGTGATGAATAATCCAATGTTTTTTGTTTCAGTTGTTGACTGGCAGGTTTCTCATAACGTGAGTGTCGTTTGAAATCAAAATCTGCAGAATGTTTGATACCAGTCCCAGCCTGGGTTTGTTTTATATGTGTGTTTTATATGTAAGGAGACTTTAAGTGAAGGTCAAGTGTGCCTAGTGAAGGGAAGATGTATAAAAACCCTTCTTGCGTCGAGTATTTCCCTTAAGAACATAGAAAATCAGCGTTTATTGAAGGGCGAAAATGAGATATATGTGCACAGTGCTTGTCAGATAAAATATAACAATCCAAAGTTGAGCAAAGCAGCTGTTAGCTGTGGAAAATCAAATATTACGCCATCAAGGGTCACGGTTTTATTTCAGAGAACACTGTTGTCTATGTGAAGACAAAATAACTGAAGAGTTCCTTGTAGCAGAAAGGAAGAAGAAGCCAGAAAATCGGAACAATGTCATTACTGCGAAAAGGTTATCTCTCAGTGCAACAATCTTGAAAGCAGCTGAGAAACGTAGTGATGAATGGGCTCTTAAAATGAAAGGGCGTATATCTGAGAACACAGATTTGGTAGCCCTTGATGCCAAATATCATCGCTTTTGCCAAACAAAGCTCTACCAGGCACCACCAACAAGAAAGTCCAGGGGAAATCGTCAGCATCCCACAGATAATAAGGTCATCGAAAAGATTCATTAACTTCTGGAAGATAATGCTGAGGAGTGTCAGTTCTCTCTAGATGATCTCACGGACCAGAAAGAAGAAGAACGACCTCAACTACGAACAGTCAAAACTAGCTTATTTGCAAAGTATGGGGAGGATATTTTGATCGTTGAGAGACCCTTCAAACACAGACTGTTTGTTTTAAAAACAGCAATCGAATCTGAAACCATGATTTAATTTTATAAATATCTCTTTCTATTAGTTCTTTCAAAGACTGAGTAAAAGATTGCTGTATCATCTGCATACGTGATTATTTCTCCTTTAAATAAATCATTTAAATAAATGTTGAACAGTATTGGTCCTAGTATGGTTCCTTGAGGTACATCATACCTCATGGATATTCTTCAACTTGACTTTTTGCGATCTATCTGAGAGATAGCTTCTGAATAAGTCTAGAGTTTTAGCTCTGATACCTGAATTTTCGAGCGATTAGTAGGTTATGGCTTACCGTGTAGAATGCCTTAGATAAGTCAAGAAAGACGCAGAGAGCAGACTGGCTGTTGTCCAGAGCTGAATACATTTTGGAGGTCAATTTTAGTATCGCGTCTTGGGGGGAAACACCTTCTCTGAAACTATGTTGTTTTTCTGAAATTATTCCAAAAATATCAAGAAATGAAGTCAATTGTTATTTTATTGTTTTTTAGGATATCTTTGAAAAGTTTGTTAGTAATGAAACTTGCCTGTAGTTGATAAATTCTTCTATGTTGCCATTTTTGTATATGGAGACTACAATTGTTTCTTCGAATACTGCGGGAAAAATTCGTTGTTGAATGCATTTATTGATTACTGCAGCTGGTGTTGATGCAATTATGTCTGAAATTTGTCTAACAGTTTCAGACGTTATTAGATCAATTCCTGGTGCCTTCATGGGTTTTAGTTGTGTTATTTCATTTTGGTTAACTGCTCGTAAAAAAAAATCAATAGCGGGTTGCGTTGTGGGGCAATATATTCAGGAGCACTATTAATTTCTTCAGCAAGCTTTTTTCCCTGGTTTTTATGTTTAAAACATCTGTTCCATTACATGAATAAGAATTTATCAATTCTTCTACATTTCTCTCCTTCCTCTTTGAGTTGTTTATTTCAATGTCTTCCTAGTTCATTCTTCATCATCGTTCACACTCCTCATTTTACTTTTTAACATCCTATCATAAAAAGCTTCAATGGTGTAATGAGGGTCAAAATTAAATTGAGAAGAAAGACAGAATTGCAAAAAATTGCGAAATTCGAAAAAAATGATAAAACTTTAAAGGCCTAATCTCGGAAACTATTATATCTATCGAGACAGTTCTAGTAGCGTATTGAAGCAAATTTAGTCTAGTTTAAAAACTTACGCAGCAAGTTATTTCGAAAACTAGTCTTTCGAAATTTTAACTGCCAAAATTTGAAAAAACCCGATTTTTTTCGATTTTTGAAAAAGTTGCGTTCGAGGCTCGATATCACAAACTTGGATTATTCATTAGGCTAACATCATGAGCAAGTCTGCAAAAAGTCGGAACTATCGGATTTTACCCGTGCTGTGATGTATGAAGTTACTGGACTATAGGGTAATCTCAAAATTGTTGGATATATGATTATAATCTAAGATTACCGCGTTCCGATATTTTTCATAAATATGCATAATTGAAATAGTAAAGTGACTCTATTTGTAAGTTTGGTACTGTACAATAAGTTATATGTTATTGTGAACCTGTTCATGCAGTGTTGATATTTGTGAGCTCCTCACTTCCTCATTCTCACTTAACTGTCGACTATACTGGACTACTTTCATGATTGTATAATACGATTGGAAAAAAAGAAACGAATTTCCATGAAAAGTTACCTCGAATGAAGCTCTACTATGGGACTACAGAACTCTACTGATTGCAATATACCTTGCAAATTGAATCAATTGTAATTGGAAGTGCTCGGCACACAGTAATTCGGAGGTGTTGTGTGGTGGATAATTATCAAATCGATTGTGACGCAGAAGGCAATTTAACTTATTATAGAACAGAAGTTGATTGTTGCCATTTGGTGCAACTAACGTCATATTGTGCATGTAATGATCGTTAAAAATATTTGAATTGGAACAGAACTTGAATAACACTCGAACTTCTATTGTATAAAAGAATC
Organism: Leptinotarsa defecta; assembly: GCA_015342085.1. Lineage (NCBI taxonomy): Eukaryota > Metazoa > Arthropoda > Insecta > Coleoptera > Chrysomelidae > Leptinotarsa > Leptinotarsa defecta. The sequence continues at coordinate 21,796 of WOGO01000258.1, forward strand.
ATTAATTCAATTGTTCAATTAATATCAGTGAACGCTTTTTATGAAACCGGTTGAGCAAAAAAAACCTAAAATGAAATAATAGTCAAATAAACTACAAATAAAAATAGAACAATTGAACAAAAAATAAAAATAAAGAAATAAAAATGAAAATAGAAATAAAAAGTTAAGCCAAGTTAGTTCACGACGTTTCGATTGTTAGTATCTACAATCGTCTTCGGGTGATGACTGGACTGATTCCTCCGAGAGATGGCTATTTATGGGTCGTACTTTCACTTCCCATTTTTTCCGCTTCACTGGTTCAGTGGGAGATGACCGTTTGGCGGGAGTTGGCCATTTTTTGCTTTGATGGGTTTCCATATGTTGCGTATCTCTACGCTAGCTTGGCTGAATACGTTGTTGGACAACATGCATGCGGCTTCCTTGAATTTTTTCTTAAACCAATGTTCCTCTATGCGTATGATCTCAGATTGGGACTACTCGATGTTGTGTTGATGGGTCCAAACATGGTCTGCTATTCCTGATTTGCTGGTTTCCCCTCGCGTTGTGTGTTTCTTGTGATCGGCAATGCGAACATTCAATGGCCTCTTAGTTTCACCAATATAGGATTTTTCGCACTCACAGGGCATACGGTAAATGCAATTTTTGGGATCGCAATCCGCGTTTGGTGGCCTGGTTTTCGTGAGGCGGATAGTGTTACCGGATCTGAAGCAGGTTCTGATGTTGTACTTGGAACCAATTCTTCTCATTCTCTTCGATAATCCTCTGATGTAGGGAAGTGCAAGCATTGGTTGTGACGACTTCTCTTCCTTGCGAGGTTTCTGCTGTCTTTTAGCGAAAGTCTTTTCTACCATCGCTTTGGAGTAGCCATTCCGTCCGTCAGCCATATCGTCAGCAAAGCTCAAAATTGTATCTTTTGTTGGTATCTGTAGCAGTTTATTCAGATATATTGTGAACAGAATTGGTCCTAGAACCGTTCCTTGAGGAACACCATAAGTAACATTTTTGGGATAATTCATAATTCCATCGATACTGACTCTCTGTTCTCGGTCATATAAATAGTTTTCAAAAATTTCGTAATCTTTTCCGCGTATTCCAAGTTCTCTACTTTTCTCAGGAGTTCTGTAGACTGACGGTATCAAAAGCTTTGGAAAGATCAACGAAGATGCACAACGCTGGGAATTTTTTGTCAAGAGCTTCATAAATGAAAGTTGTTAGATTTTGTATGGCATCTTCTGTTGATCTTTCCTCCCTGAATCCGTATTGCTGATCAGATATTAATTTGAATTTCCTAGAAAATGCACTAATCTTATTTATAGAATTTTCACTTTGGCTTTGTTCGAAATAAGTGATACAATTTTCTTTGGAATCCATCTCCTGAGGTGTCTTTCCAATTTTTTATATGATTTCCTGGATAGACGATAATATGAGTGGAATGATTTTAAATATACACTCTCTATTTCAACAACCTGATATTTATATCATTTCTACAAGATAAATGATACGAAAGAATAACTTGACGAAAATATTTTTGTTTCAATGATCGCTTCAGAGAATGAAGATGGATCACTTCCAGCTAAGTGAAATTGGATTTCTTTTCAGGAGCAATTAATTAAATTCTTCCGAATCATCAAAATCCCTACTATTGTATTGAAAAGGCCCCATTTGCTGTGTTTTCTAATGGAAACTGTCTGAGAACTTTTTTCTTTGAAGGGTACACATTTCAACCTAATCTCCAGTCAGAGCAGCATTATTTCGAAGTTAAAACTTTAACACTCCACTTTCACTATTTTAGCCATTGAAGTAATATCAGAAAGATTCTCATGTACAGTTCTTTTGAACAAAGTCATTTGTAAAAAATTTGAATGAATGGAGGGAATGGAAATTCGTATTGTACTTAAAGTTGTTGAGCAGCTTTAGTGAAAAAAAAAAACAAGTATATTGCAAGTTTTTCGCAGGAAATTTCGCAGGTCTCCGTTATGAGACCCGATACATATTTCGAAACAGATCAAAATCATAACAGTAATGGAAATGTCTATAATTTTGGACTTTTTGGGTATTTCATAAAGAATATCCAGAAATCTAGTAAACCATAACAGTTACTTGATAATATATCTGAAGAAAATAATCTGTTATCCAGTTATTTGTCGTATTTATGAATTCTTACAAGGAAAGGGGAACTCACAGAGTTGAATAGTTCATGAAAATGTATTGAAAAAACTTGTTAAATTATACGATTTTTTTTCATCATTTGTATTATTATTTTCATATATATGTATATGGTTTTTGTCTACACTTGGTTTTCAACCCTTAATATTTTCTACCACTCTACAAAATATGAGTATACCATCACATTTATTTAGGAAGTTTTTATAAATGAAGAAAAATCTTTTGGTTTTGTACAAATATTTCTTCACAGGTACTTTCTGTAATTATTACCAGTTAAGTCAAAATAACTTCCTAAAAGCGTTATATCAAATTTGTCGAGTATACTATTTCTTGTAGATATCATATTTCCTTTATTTGGTGAATCTTTTCTGGACTGCTGCCAATTTCTGGAATGTTTTCCGACCCGAAGGAAAATTTGAGATTAGGGAATTCAATTTATCTGAATGAAGTTTATTATATGAGAGAAACTTATAGAACATGAAGTAACATATATAGGTTTCCGTTCTATCTGGATGGGTTAAAAGAAATGAAACAATATTCAGGTCGTAGTAGAAAATATGTCTTTACTGTTTCCACTAAAAATCGTAGTTATTATGGATCACAAATGTGATCATTACTCGCGACAATGAAGAATGATGCGAGCAAATAATGATAGTTTCTCTAAAAACGAATACTATACTTTTTCTACGACTTGCATTAGAAATTATTAAACAACATTTATTTGTGGAGAATAACCTGAATAAGAAAGATATCATTAGATTCCATAAACTAAAATTCATTTCTATTTCTGTTATTCGACTTAGAATACTTTGAAAATTGGGTGAAATAAAACTATTTGAGTTTCATTAATCTCTCATTTTGTTATTAACTGATACTGTTTGTTTATTTGATCGGGTGAAATGTATTAATTGAAAATTGAACCCCTTTCTGTTGACAGATTGATTTGATATCTGGTATAAACAATGACAATATAATTTAATGAATTCTGCATTACTGTAAATTCAAAACGGCCGCAGCTACTAAATGGCGGAACACATATTTTTTCACAACTACCTCAATATGAGTATCAAATGAAATAGATTGCTGAGGCGAGTAGTGTGGTAACTGCTACCTAGAACCTTCCGTATTATTTTTCAGTATTTTTCAGTTTTCAGTACATTATCTACATCATTATTATTTTTTTATTTCAATAAAGCCGTTTAACATTTTTTTACTTATTTTATTATTCTTGTTTTCGTTAAAAATGACATATTACAAAATGAATTGTCAGTTGAATTATTGAGTTTGACGTGGGACATAATTTGAATTACTTACCTTTTCAGAGCTCACAGTTGAATCACGATTGTAAAGTCATGAATTTGCTCTTCATCGGCCCCATAGGCAGAAAGTTATAAAATTATGTCTGTGATAGGTGTTAGTTATGGATCATTCTGACTATATACTTAACAATGAACGATCATATAATAGGCGCTTGTTCCTGTAGTTATAGAAAAACAACCAGTTTTCCCCAAACACCAGAAATACCATACCCTTCTCTAGAAGATTTGCGTCATCCGTGACATGAGTCGTAATATTATGAATGAGATCTTGTAGTATTATTCAGAAAGGTGCCGAATAGACAATAAAACAAGTGTCTCATTCCGAAACTATTAATTCAATCATTGAGCATGCGTAAGTGAAATTTTATAAGTATGGTAATTCTTCCATATACTTTGTATCTCTCCTGTAAATGATAAACAAAATCATAACGAATGTTTGAGAAACAAACTCAATAGGAAAAAGTGATTTTTGTATTCAATGTTCATATGGAAGTAGTTGTTCGTGAAGTATTTTTTCTTTCACATAATTCAATGTTCATGTGAGAGTAGTTGTTTACAAAGTAGGGAGTAGTTATTTCGGAAGTGGTTTTTCTTATAGTTTTTCCTATACATGATCTACAATTATTTGTGAGGAGTTTATTTTGAATGCAATTGCTTTTTTTCTACTTGTGAGTTTTCTATAACTGTTTGTATAAAGATGAAGAAGTGAAAGTTTTTAAGCTTTTTTTCTTCCAATATGACTCTATTTACATTTGGAAAATTCTGATTGAAATCGAAAATTTGTTCTATTGTGATGTATGAAATTCTTTTTCGTCTGGATCAATGTTCGTATTTAGTGAAAGATACATAATGGAGAAAATCAACCCATCTCATTCAAACAACGTTAAAATGATAGAAAAAAATGACTTTACTCAAACCTTTAGTGCAAACCTGACTGAATTTTATGAAAATACTCATAGGAATCTTTCACCACTTTTAAGTTTCTTCACTGGAGAAACCACATTGTGAAAATGAACAAACCATGAGGGTTGTTCAATTTTACAATCGTTTTGAATAGAGATCGCTCCAGTTAAATTCACGGGATATATTAAATTTTCATTTATACTTCTCCTAATTACTCTAA
>WOGO01000259.1:0-26390 GCA_015342085.1 Leptinotarsa defecta
AGATTTTTTGTTTGTACGCACCATGTCTTGCGTAGTTTCCAAACGTTTTGGGATGTTAGAACCAGAACAAACCGAATGAAACATATTTATACTTGCAATGGTAAAGAAGAAAACGATTGGTTTTTTGTGCTGTTATTTGCTTTATGTATTACATTATCAAAAAATTATGTAGTAGACTAGCTGAAAAGTAAATCCAGCTGGCCCAAATCTGCATGGAACTGAATTGCTATCAGTTTAATAACTGTTTTTACAGACAGAACGCGGGGTGATGGAAAACCCATTTTCTCCATTCATCTTTCATAGCTAATTTGTTCATAAGCAGAGTTGAAATGGCAGCAGAAGGGGAGTTGAATTCTTTTCACGGACTTGGATCCGACACATGGATGATGTATTTGTAATTTTTGACACAAAGTAAGGGAGTAACGTAGAGAACTTTGTGCCTATGCTCAACAGCATATCCCCAAATATTGTTTACGAATGAAATTGGAAACAACGAACAGCTACCATATAATATCATGAATTGAGTTTACGATATAGCTATTTCAGTACATGATATTTGCTGCACAAATATCGATGACGAACTACCAATTCTCTTTTTTCACGCTGAGAAATATTGTTTCTTATTTATAATGCAGAACGGTGAAAGAGCTTTTTTTAAATAATCGATAGTTTCTAGTGTATATATCTGTGCGTTTGATATAAATGGGAGGATCCATGAAGAGGAAAATATAAATTTCATAAATGTGCATTTTAAAATAAAAATAGTCCATTCAAAATGAGGTATTCAAAACAGATACGAGCGTGGTCCCAGAAATACCCGGCCTGACCTAGATATGGCAGTAGTTATATATTAGGAAGTAAATAGAAAGTACACAATTTATAAAGCATATTTTTCAAGTTTGAAGACGCTGTGTTGTTTAATATTTGTTTGGCAGACATCAATATCGAACGTTTTCGGTGAATTTGTGAAAATGGAGAAAATTGGTCGCCGTTATGTGGTAGATGGGTGCCGCGTTTGCTCACACTCGAGCAAAAACAGTTTCGTGGAGATGTTTCAATTAAGTCTTTAGCGAAGTTTCATAGCAACAAAGCAGAATTCTTGCGTCGTTTCATAACCATGGATAAAACATCCATCACTTTACACCCGAGACGAAAGAACAATCAAAACAGTGGACTCAAAAGGCAGAATCGGCTTCAAAGAAGGCCGAGACCGTTTTATTTGCAGGCAAGTCATGGCATCGGTTTTTTTTGGATGCGCGTGGGATAATTTTCATTGATCATCTTAAAAAAAGGTATAATTATCAACGGTGAGTATTATGCGAACTTTCTGCAACTTCTGAGTGAATAAAACCAACAAAAACGGCCGCATTTGCCTAAGAAGAAAGAGTTGATTCATCGAGACAATACACCATGTCACAAATCCGTTATCGCATTCACCAAAATTAACGAATTAAACTTTGAATTGCTACTTCATGCACCCTATTCACCAGATTTAGTCCCCTCGGATTATTTTCTGTTCGGAAACTTAAAAAATTGCTCAGCGGTTAAAGATTTTCCAACAATGTCAACAGTTAATGGCTATTTTGAGGAGACAGTTCTTATTATAAAAACGTCGCTGCAAGGAGATTATGTTGAAAAATAAATACATACGTGATGCACTGATGCATAAGACAGCACTGATTCCACCCGCCGTAGGTATCACCAGTAGTGCTAGGCTGAATCATGCATGCATTGCCGGATTCAAATGCCCTTAAAGGACAATTCATGAATATCAAAGATAAAGCCAAGTTTTGACATCGTCCGTCGAACCGGATTCGTCTTCTGTTGTTCACAGCAGCAGCTTTCATTGCAAGGCAACTAATCGAAATATCATCACCTCTGCTTATAGCATAACAAAATTATTGGGTAAGTGTTCATCAAATAATTTATATCGAATATTTTAAAAATTTACAGTTTTACAATAACTTCAATCGAGCTATGAAATGACTTTGAATTGAAATATTATTGGCGTGTTGAAAACGAAATCTACATAAAGAAGGGAGTGAGTTCCAATACAACAATTCTGCTACTTCTGTACTATATTCATTCTCAACCGATATGGTAAAAACAGCTGAATGCATAATAAGTGATAAATTGATGGATGTAGCCGACTACGTGGTAGAAAATCATAATGAAGAAAAGAGAATTGAAACTTTCTATGTTTTTTACCACTTTCATTTGAAACTAACGTTACTGCAGTTTCATCCTATGAAGACAGTTTATTGTACAAGTTTGAAAATGTCCTTATAGGACGAAACTGCAGTAACGTTAGTTACAAATAAAAGTGGTAAAAACATAGAAAGCATAATAGGGAGTATGTCGATTCGTCATCCGAATCTGCAGTTTGGCATTGGTTATAATTAAGTCTACTTGCGGTCAGTTATCGTTGCTTTATCTCACACTCCTCTCATAACTGAAGCGTGTCTCTGTTTTGTCGAAACTTGCCTTGTAGTTGACTGAAGTATCGAAGGAGAAAGTCTCTATCATTTAATGAAATAAGGTTCCTTAACTAGGTTTTTGCATACGATTCTGCAGTTTGGCATTCCTGCGGTCAGTTACTATTGGTTTATCACAATCTTTTCGTATCGGAAGGGCGTCTCTATTTTGTCGGAGCTTGCCTTTGAGTTGACTATATTATAAATATCACAGGAGAAAGCCTCTATCATTTGTTACTTCATTAATTATTTTTAAAAGTACCTATTGAAATGGAAAGGAGAAACAATATATCTTGCGCTTTTATGAATATCCTGGTCATCATTACTTTATAGATGGTGCTATGTAGCGAAATGTTAACATATGATACATTTTGAAGAAAACAGAAAACAATTTGCTGCATTGACCTCCAGTTTCTTTATCAATTGAATGTTTTGATTGTGTCGTTCCAAATGGAGTTGAAAAACTTTTTAGAATGTGAATAGACGGTTCAATAATCTCAAACAGTCTTTCATCACGGATTCATTTGCATTAAGGAGAACAATAAACGAAAAAATCGATTCGAAATGCTAATAAAAAGCAATTAAGCCAATAAACCGTTATAATGAAAGAACGAATGGATTACCCAAGGTTCATTTTCCTAATTTAATTGAGAAATGAATTCGACTCTCGTCCATAGAAATATTTGCTGGAAATAGCAGCTCAGTTCATTATCTGCCTGGGAATAACAATTACTATTATCCAGAGTTATCGAAAACGAACAGGGATTTAAAAACGGTTTGAACCGCTCAGTCGAAAAACAAATCTGAAATATGCCGGTGAAATTTACACAATTCAGATCCTTATGTTATGAATAGGGTTCCCGAATAAACAAATATTTGTTTGTAAGCAAAAATAGGTAAATATGGAAATCTATTCCCATACAAATTCTTCAAACATAGCAGAGAAATTTTTCGTTCGCCTGATCCGTGCATATAAAAAAACCAAAGAGTCATTCAGGAGATGAATTTTAGAAATAAAAATTGGTTACACCTTTTTTCATCTCACTGTGGACCACGATTCATCTCTCTCATACATTTTTACCTGATACAAAACTTTTATTTCAACATAATAATCCTTCTTCGGAACTTAATGGTGATTCTGTCATATTCAATCAACATCATTTTAATTCAGAAGCGACAAAAATATTATGATTATGGTTCATTGAAACAAAAAGCCTTCGTTTCTATTAGTTGCTAATTCAGCAGGAAAGCTATTGTTGATTCGTCCCAAAAATGATGTCAAGAGAGTCTGAGATCAAATGCAGATATTCACCTATCGAGTAAGAGAAATCGAAAGTGGATTGAAGGGGTTCTAGAAGAGATGAAATTGGAAGAGATTAACACGAAATTGGACAAATAGGTGAATAAACTGAAGGACCAACTCAAATGATTGATGAGTGGCCAACGTGGCCAACCAACCGATTAAGCTTGAGCAGAGTATATCTATTTCAATGATCAGTCTCACAATCATCAACTGTGAAAAGACCTGGCGATAAAATTCTGAACAAAATAGTGAAATCAATAAGAGAATTTTGTAAATTCATCAACAAATGTACTGAATATTGCTTATTTTAGCGTAGAACTGGCAGTTGACGTCTTCCGACTTAGCCGCAATTGTCGGAAAACATTTTTAAAACTATTTTTCAGCTTTAGCCATCGTGATGAATACGACACGAGCGGAGCAAGTAACTGCAAAACTTGAAGCAAGCACTCAGACAACTATATAGTCGAATATGAACATCGTCGTTTGGGTGTGATGATCTGATAATTATTGTATATTGAAAAAATGCATATTTCTCGATCGACAGTCGTCAAGGGATATGTACCGTTCTAGCACTGCATTTTAAGCCCCTGATACCCGATACTGGCCAAAATGATTATCAAAAGATCGTAGAAGTTCAGGAAATGCGTTATGAACAATACTTAAAGCAAGTATAGCAGAGTATATTCAGAAAGCATTGCAGTATATATCTAAATATCAATTAATTTGGTCTATCCCAGATCTTCACCAAGATGTAGTAGGTCTTGTGATTAGGTTGACACCTAACTATACGTGCTGTATCATTGATAACCGAGAAGAAGATAATGTTGTTGAACGTTAAATCAGGACAGAGGCGCGAGTCATATAGGAGAACTTGAATTTCAAAAAAAAAAGATTCATCGATAGTAGAAGAAGAGGGTGCTCCTGAGTCAGGACCCTACAGTTTATGGAGAAGAAACGACAGCAATTCGCAGATATAGAACACCGAACAGGACTACGAGGTTCTTTTCCGACCTAAAAAGGGCGAGTTTCTATTACGATATGTACCTTGGTTCTATAGCCAAAACATGGTTATACTACACTCTAATGATGATAGAAAAATCAAAGAGTGGATTTTTGAAGTTGAAAAGTTGAAGTTGAAGTTGAAAGCAAAGACTGTGAAACGTGTTAGAAATAATTTTCTGGAATATAGGTACTAGCCGAAATCATCAGCACCGATTACTTGGAAAAGGAAAAATAATTACGGTAGAATATAATGCACGGAGCTCAAGTATATGAATCAAGGAAAACCATCCAAATTTGAAAATAAAAAGGCTCTTTCCTATTATAACAGCGGTTGCACTGGTACACACCTGCCTAGTTTCGATTACCAAAATTACGTTACTGATGTTCGAACATCCACCGTATTCAGCAGACTCGGTTCTCTGTAACTTTATTTCCAAACTTACAAAAATCCAGTATCGAACTTTCATTAAAAAAATAAATATTATAGAACATTATTGAAACCAATTAATTAAAATAGCATTCAAAAAAATTATTCGGAAATCCATACAAATTCCTCTCAGATCTTAGTTTATATATAGATAAAATTGTTAGGGAGCTTTATCCCCATTAGCACGTCTGGGTTCAGCTTGAACATTTGTACAGAAAGCCATTAGAAAGTAGCAAGTTTGGCAAATAAGAGGGAACGACGCGACGTATAGACAATGAAGAGTTTTCAGAAACTTGACGAACTGCATTTATCGATAATCTATTACTAACTGGAGTTTCATAAGAAAGGTTCAATACTGAGACAAACTTCTAATTACTTAGTCGACAAAAGCGAACGGCATGACACTGAAATTAATGAAGGAACTGATTGATAGATTCGTTTATGCGGGAAAATGGTTATGTGGAAAGTCGGAAATTGTCGATACCTTAAACCAATAGACGACGAGTACAATTACTTCTGGGAAATTGGGAAATGAATGAAAAATAAAACTGCAAGAAACATAGATATAGTGTGTTTAGGAATGTACCGAATTGACATTTTAAATTTAAAAACCAGCAGATAGATACTCGACAAGAATTATTGTAAGATCACATTTTTAAGCGAAAATATATACTTTGTAGTCTTCGTTTGATCGCCCTGTATGTCGAAGAGTTAATTCAAATTTCGTCTTCATACATATAATAAGTGCAAATTGCCTGAATATAATCCGAGAAACAAGAGAACTACATCCTACCTGGAATAAAGTAAAGAAAAGCAAATTTTGTTATGAACAACTGTTTCAAGTATTCAAAAACTTGAAGACGTTACATGAAAATGATGTGTTTGGAGGTGAGGAAAACAACAATATAACGCAAGAAGTAATAACGACGGTCATAAATACATAAAACGGCCCTTTTCGTCACGCCGTTTAGCAGATTTCAAGAAGTTTTCTGTTCGGGTAGGTACAAATAAAAATACAGATGTACAACACCGAGCTGAGAATTTTGGCAACTTTATTACCACCGTCGTAAAGTATTCTTATTTTGTTTTCCGATACATTTATCATCTTTTGTCACGGTAGAACGCCCATTGTATACATCTGCACTTCGAGGGGATATAAACGTATTATTCCCTTATCTATACTACTAAGAAGGAAGTATGAAGGCCTTCTGAGCGGAACGAAAAACCGATCGTAAATCTGCCTTTAAGAAATATTCAATAATCTGAAATTAACAAACAATCATGACGATATGGAGTGGGTGACGAAATAATTAGGAATTCTGAAAAATTGTCAATTGTACTTATTCAAAAAATATATTATTCAAGATCCAAGGATGTACAGTGTGGGCAAATTGGACACTTTTTAAAGGGAAACTCAAACTAGATAGATGAAAACTGATGGCTGTGACTGAGGGTCAAATTTTATGACAAACTTGATGGTGAAAACAGCATATCGATATATATCATCGTTACAGCATGTTTTTTAAAAATGTGCATTTTGAAAGAAGAGAGTTATAAATACCTCTCAGAGGTATTTATAAATTTCAAGGCAAAATATTGAAACCCTTGTTGATGAATTGCCACTAATAGAGCTCAAAAAATATATTTTCAATAATACGAGGCTTCGCTTCACAAAACTTCAACTGTCACAAATCTTTTGGCTGCAAATCTTGGTAATAATTGGCCAGCCAACCCAGGACCAAACCGTCACGCTTATGGACTTTTATGGGAAAAAGAATTCAACAAAAAGCCAGAGTACATTATTTCTACTAATTTTAGAGTGCAGAATTCAAAGTCCAATGATATTGGAGATGCTTTATCGGATGAAACCAAGGAAAAAATAATTTTTTACAAAAGCACATGAGTCGATTGAAGAAAGATGATTTTTTTATTTGGCATCTCGCCTATTGAACAGTTATCACATTCCCTTATACTCGACCATTTCAATCATTATCAAAAAATTGAATAAAAAAATTATGGAACTGTTTTTCAATGTGTAATTAGTGTTAATTTTCATTGTCATTTTTTGTTTATTTCAGATTTTCACCATGTATACAAGCATTTTTGTTAGACGCATCAGTTCGTACAATAAAATGAACAAAAAACATTCTACAGCATCAAGACGGTTACTCATAGACAAGTTCTTAAATGAACCTAATTTTTTTCTACAACTTTGTCTATCAATATATTGTGAAATTTATCTGCTTTGGTGAGAATTCTCTGAAAAATTGGGGAAAACTCAAATGTATTATTATTATTTGTTGTATGAATATTCCAAACTGACTTTCACGACATAAGTCACAATTAGAGAGATTAAAATCCGGGCTGGTAAACCGTGTTCGAATTGAATTTGTAGTACCTACCGAAGGTTTCTACTTCCACTGTAGCAGACATCATTATTGATTTGAGCGTCTGCAGAATCACCCGGGATACTACCTTCATCCTCGCATTCAATGCATATACCACTGATGATGTCTATCGCGAAAATAAACGAAACGTTTGGTACTATCATGGCCTACCAATCGGAATTTTTTCTTCAGTTACAATAAACGTGCATAAAACCACTCATAGAGTCACTGTTGCTCTTCAAATTTCACTTTGACTTATCGTGATAGCGTTTATCATATATGCTTTCAAGGTTTCTTTATCAAAAACATGTCCAGAAATTTGATTTATATTTTTATATCTCCTGTATTATTTTGAAAATTAAATAATTATTCTAACCAGAATCTATTATCAAGTGCATCCAATTCTTGTGATTCTAAAAATTACTACATTCTCAGCGACAGTATATCGTTCATCGAAGGAGTAAGCTGATGTTAAGATTCCAGAATGAAAATAAAGGTAAAAATCGGGTTCTCTCTATCCATATTACAATTTGACTTGTTGCGGTGGATTCATCAATCTAGAATTAAATCATTTCAAAACCATCTACGGATAAGTATGAGTTTCGAATATAAAATGTATCGTCACTGTACAAGTTAAGTGGATTCAAACTGCAAATTAAATACAGATGAACGTTTAGGTATTTACATTTGAGGGTACTTTGTTTGTATTGCAAATGTATTTTCGAAGTGGGTAGGCATGAATAATCATTATGGCACTAAATTTGTATTGTGGAAGGGTGTGAAACATTTTCAGTTTGTTCACTTTTCATGAATTGACACTTTCCTTGTTTTTATTCAAAGCGTATAGTAAAGTACGATCAATTTCCAGAGTGAGTGCTCTTTAATACACAATTCTCTCCAGCTGTAATAATTTACGCAGATTCCTTGAGTTTTTTTCAAGGTCAAAACACAAGCACCACAGAAAAATCTTTCCTAAGAGCGGTGCATGTGTGAAAGTAACGATTCATATTGGATATGAATCGCTGGAGCCCAAATCCGTTTGGAAAAACGTTCTCAAGAACTGTATGTATTCTACGTAAACGCAGTTATCCAAATGAAACAGTGAAGTTCGATGTGTACTGAGTTGAACCTCAAAACGATGAGCAGCCACTGTCCATCGCGTATTTCTGATATGTACAACTCTTGTTGGTTCACTCTCGTCTTATTCCATTACACTCCATAGTCATCAAGAGATTTGATCTCCAAAATGTCAAGATAAGAACCTATAAAATTCTTAGAACGTTTTTATGAGCAAAATTATCAAATACTATACAACAAACATCAGGTTTATTCTGTCTTCGCCTGTATTAAGTTCTCCTATATAATTTTTAAGTACTTGTTTTTTAAATTGCGAGGGGTGAACATTCAGAGAAAAGTTAATAAAAACTGATTTGTTGATAATTGAGATGTAGAATTTGAACTCAATAGTATTTTCTCTAATAAACAAAGTAGTCAACATTTCCCAATATATCGGAATACAAGTAATAAAACTTGTATGTTTGTTTGTTTCTAACCGACTCCTTTGGACTCGATTTTGACCAACTTCAAACGGACAGATGTATTTTCAACTTTGTACACTTATCAAGAATCATTTTATAAGTTTATCTCATTATCCTGATCAGGATCGACAGGAATAATTAATTTCCTCACACAATCTCTGTGTGAGAGCAAGTGAGACAACCACACTGTCTGTGCATGTGTATATATTTTATATTAAAACAAATGTACTTGAAATAGCAATCCAAACTAAAAAGTGAGAAATAAATGATAGTTGAAGAAACTAAAAAAACATGCTTTAATAGCAACTAAAAAATAATTTGAAACTAATTCAAGATTGTGTTCAACATCGATAATAGGTCCTATGGCTTGATGTAACTAATGACTTTTAATAAGTTTAATAAGTCTTAAATCTGAATAAATTTATTTACAAAAAAAATAATTTTGTTGTAAAATAGCGTGGGGTGCCAATCTGGCAAACAGCTCCTAATCACTGTTAAAAATTGAAGTAATTTTCCAGAACATATTAGGAAATATTTCACAATCAAAACTCTGTGTTAGTCTAATAACCAGATATATAATGTAAAAGTGAAAAGTTGTGTAATAAATCAATACAAATGAGGTTACTTTGTGAATATTCAGATGAAATGTGAACTTTCCCTGGGAAGTTATGAAATCAGTCAATGTACAGGAAGTGATCTGTGAATTTTAATAAATACTGGTAAAATCACTACCTATATTCTTCACAGCTCACATATCAAATGGGTAGATTTTACAGTGTATATTAAGTATATTTGAATCAGTCCATTAACATGTTATCGTGTTGTCGGAAAAGGATAATTGCTCGTAGGCAGTGTGCATTAAATAAAGATCGAAAATAACTTCGGGTCGCGGGGAGCCGGGCGCATACCCCTAAAACCAATAACCGAAAACATCATGTTCGAACGTTAGAACTTGTGAAGAAAATTTGTAGTCATTCGTGATTTCATTGTTTTTTAATAAAATTTAATTGTGCAACTAGTGACGTATTCAAAGTGATTAAAAAGGTAAGAGATAATATTCAAATGTAAATTGTGTTTATATGAATGTGTATCACTAAGAAAGTATGACTTACATCAAAATTTCCACCGTTACTGGAATGATGCGGAATTTATCTGCTTACACATTTGTCTTCGTGTGATAACAGCGAACACCATATTCCAAAAATCTTATAGAAAATTTTAATTTTTGTTTTCAAATGAATGACAGATAAATCAAGTGAAAGTTTTTCTGAAATTAAGTAAGTATATAAAAATATCACAATATTCACTTTTCTTGCAGCAACCACGAATTCCGTTTAATATGTCTTGAAGATGATCACCAAGTGATCATCTTCAAGAGGAAGATGATCACCAAGTGATCATCTTCAAGAGGAAGATCAAAACTTGAAGATGTGGTGTTGGGAAAAAACTCCAGTAATATTTATTCACTTATAACTTACAGTTGATAATACTCTTTCTTTGTTTGAAATGTTTTTTCCTACTGTTCAAGCAATATATTCTGCACTGATGATGTCGAATTGAATTCTAGTTAAGTTTCAAAAACATTTTTTTAAATGATATTTTCTAGTTGGTTATTATTGTTAGATGCCATATGTTTCATTTCTCGGTATGTATTAAATTTCGTGTTCCAAAGATTAGTTGAACTTTAATTTATTGAATTCTATTAAATTTGGTACACATTTTTGACTTATACTATTCTGATATGATACAACTCCT
The DNA here is from genome assembly GCA_015342085.1 of Leptinotarsa defecta. NCBI lineage: Eukaryota > Metazoa > Arthropoda > Insecta > Coleoptera > Chrysomelidae > Leptinotarsa > Leptinotarsa defecta. Next base: position 10,887 of record WOGO01000259.1, read on the forward strand.
TGAAAAAATGATTCAGGTCCATTCCTGTTATACATTGAAATATATATTTGGATTCCACCTTCACATAATAACATACAATTGGATTCGAAAAGACACGTGTTTTCGGCTAGCTGGCCCTTATCAATATGGTGTAGTCAAATGGCATAGATTGGGCAGTTACATCGTTACAAATAAAAGCACAACTATATGCAGTCATCAACCGAAGTCAGTCGCACATCTGTAGTTTTCGTAAGAAGATCTAGTATTCACAAAAGGCAGCTATAGCTATATCTACGTGGAATTTTCAATCCGGAAATGGTAACAATAAGAATGTCCTGATATATAAATCCAAGTGAAAATTTATCGGCCATACTTTGCTTTTATTTCAGTGCTATGCTTGATAAAACTTTCCCTTTGATACATAACACTCAACTTTCAAATTAACATAAAGGCAAAAGTAAAATATGTCCATTGTGAAATGATAATGACATATGTGAAAATAAATTGTTATAATACATTGTAAAAATACAGTGAAAATGGAAATATACAATGTGAAAACACATTATTAATAAGGTAAATATTACATAAGTTCATCTGCAAAATTGCGTTACCTATCACAGAATTTTGAGTTACTTTTGAGAAAATTTACTGAAAATATTATTCAAAATTACATTACATATGCAGAATTATTTTCATTTCATTATTTTCATTAGTATTTGTGGGAAAACACATAAGTTCTCGTGTCATTCTCCATTATATAAACGGTTTTTATTCTACATAATTTATAATGGACTGTCTTTGTTACAACCCCTGTTGTATTTTCACATGTTGGCCACAAATAACCCACGTAATGTTATGTGAGTTTACACAATTTTTTTTAACAGTGATCAAGTATTTATAACATTCTGATTTCAGACTTATTAAAAGTTAGTTATATCAAGCCATAGGACTTATTATCGATGTTAAAAACAATATTAAATTAGTTTCGAATTATTTTTCATTTTTCAGTTTGTGTTGCTATTGAAGCTTTTTTTTTAGTTTCTTAAACTATCATTTATTTCAATAAGTCAGTGTTTGGAACTTTGTCGTAATTGAATTAAGGAACGATGTTGTGCTTATAAGTATGATAATTATGACACTACCTGTATATACCAAGAATAAAATTGTTACAATTCAATTGCTTATTGTGATGGTATGCCCGCGGTGATTCATCCGGTCTGAAATGATTCAAGGTATATACGGCTGCAGCACTTGATAAACGAAAATATCCTAACTTGCATACAAAGCATGTGATAATGACCTCATAAAGGATAGAATGCCGATAGTATAATAATTCTTACCTCGAAAATATTGTTCGATTCGAGTCTCCCAACAGGACCTGAAAATTAATAATCTAATAAAGCATTCTTCATTATTTATGAATGTATACGTCGATTCTATGAAGCCATTGTATAAAAAGCAGATGTTCAAATTGTTAGATTAAAAATTCATACACTGTTCGAACTTTGTAGGCGACACACTTCCAGAATATAATTAGTTCCCGGTTTGTTTGTTTGAAATTACGATATTCTCAAGTTATTCTACCCATCTGAATAATAGAAGTGAACTTTTTGTTCCACGATAACTAATGAGGAATATGAAAAAGGAAATGTAATATCCCTATTGTGAAATGTTGGAATAACTGAATGTCTACTTTCTACTACTATATTATCGAAACATCAGTCAGGAAGAAACAAGAATATAATTCAGACTTCATGACTTGTAATGCGATTGACATGATAGATAACAATTGTTATTTAGAGAAATTTTTGTGGGTTTAATTTTGACCTGAAGGGTGTCCTATTGTTATGTTTTTATACACCAAGTACTCACAAAAATAAAAGACTTGTTCGAAACCAAACTTTAACAAGGGAAGTATTTAAAAAAAAACAATTAGCGTACTCGAAGACTGACTTTATTCGAGCAAAAATATAACACATAATGGTACTATTAATTATCAATATTTCAACGTAAAAATGTGAAATAGCGCTAGAGGTAATAGGTATTTACAAAAAAAATCAGATAGAAAGGGAGGTCTTCTAGTCCATTCTCTGTTCAGAAAGCCTTTCATATCAGCCCTATTTTTTACTATTATGTAACTAACTGCTTTTCAAAAGAAATTTTTATATGAAAAATACACGTTTTTATTTAAAAAAAATGAAAAAAGATTGGCTCAAAGTAATTCTACAGTTAACAGCGGATCCGGTATCAAGAAGAAAAAGGTTGATATACATTCAATAAATGATTGGATCAGCAGTAGCATATCTGATTGTCTGAAGCTACACAAAATACTGCATACAGAGTGGCTTATCGAAAACATACAACTACAAGGTAACGATATCTTTTTTAGGGAAATCCTCGAAATTGTCTTTTTATATTATTTGAAATCAGAAATCTTTTGAAGCGGGGACAAAATCATTTATATTGTTTGAGCAATATGTATGACATATAAAGAAATCAGTTCTGAGACGGTGTTTAAAAAAAACTTCGTATGTTAACTGGTACAGCAACGGTACATTAGACATTTACGTCATAACTTTGACACCAACGTTAAAGTTATTTTCGAATAATATAATAATGAAACTAGAGCATCTGAGAGAAATAGAAACAGATTCAATCGATTTTATACGAGATCTGTTCAAAAAATGAGCTGAATGTTCAAATTTGGCGGGCTACGTACGTCCGATTAGTGATTTTTTTAGTTGATACAGTCGTCTCGTCTCAAACCTATGTTCACATTTTCAGCTATTTAGCATGTTTAGTTTGTTGATGAGAGGCATAAAAAAGTGTTTTGCGTGTTAGGCGATTTTCGACTATCGAAAAAAAAATGGATCAAAGAATTTGAATGAAATTTTGTGTAAAAAATGAAATTGAGTATTCAAAAAAAAACTTGAAATGATGACACTGGCATACGATGATTGTACTCTGAGTAAGAAAAATGTATACAATTGGTACAAGCTCTTCACATAAGGTCGAGAAGATGTGAATAACGACGCTCGCCCTGGACGCCCCAACACATCAATAACCGATGAAAATGTTGGTAAAGTGAAGAAAATTGTTATGGAAAATCGTTGAATCACTATTAGAACTTGATAAGGATGTCAGCATATCGGGTGGCTCACGCCATGTAATTTGGCGTGAGATTTTGGGCACGAAGCGTGTGTCAGCGAAGTTTGTTCCAAAATTGCTGAATTTCGACCAAAAAAAAACAATCGCATGAGCATCGCTCATGAATTCTTGAATGATGTCAACGGAGATCTAGATTTGCTTAAAAGGGTGACGAATCATGGGTTTATGGTTATGACATCGTTTATGGTCCAATCGTCCCAACGAAGAGACAAACCAGGAGACACAACACCAAAAGAAAGCACGCTAAGTTCGATCAAATGTCAATGTTTTACTCACTGTTTTTTTTTTTCGATTACCGTTCCATAGTCAATCAGGATGTAAAAGCCAAACCACCTGTTTACTCGTCATCGGTTGTTTGTAATTTATTGGCCAAAAACAACACTGTAATCATTCCCCAGCTACCGTATTCATCATATATTATGTAGGTAAATTTTCTTAAACATCTAGTTTCTCAACATATATCAGTTTCAAGTAATGTTTAGCAATGATTCTTATATACCAATTTTATGATAATCTGATTATGGTTGAGTTATCAAAAAAAGTTGTAGAGTAAAGCGGGGAAATATGCCACGTCGGGTAATACGCCTCACTTCGCTTCTGGCTAGTACGGAAGGTTGACGCTGCCGCAGCACTAGTCACCTGTTATCATTTGTAGAATGCACCACTCATACAGTTGTTTTTTTGTTTTATTGATACAATTTTGTGAATGGTGCCATTAAACCGGTAAGTAAACCTCAAAAAAAATTGTAAACCGAATTTTGGAAGATATTTTTGGATCAAGTATTGATGATCACATTATTGTGGTAAACAAGGCTTCTAACCTAACTGTTGCCATTTGTTACGTTTAATTCATTTACGCGGGCTTTGTGATTTTTAGTTTCAATTATCCTCTCATACTTTGAGGTAATTTGCCTCATAAAATGGTAGTGCGGCATATTACCTCATTTAATTATTTGATGTAATGAATGGAGTAGATTATAGACCTTCAGAATGCAGTTAGGGACATTCTTAATGGTAGAGGGTCAGTTCGAGAAATGAGTCGAATTTAAAAAGGTCCGGTCAGAACTATAATGAGAAGAAAGGAATCAGGAAATTTAAAGAAAATTCCCCTAGGCCGCAAAAGCTGTCTTATTTTTGAACAAGAATCTAGTTTATCTAGATTGGTTTTGCTTTATCAGCTCGAGATATAAAAAAATTGCGTATTCCTTTGCTATTCAACAAAATATTTCACATAATTTTAAAAATGAGAGAAAAATGGCAGGACATGACTGGTTTTTGTCATTTAGGAAAAGACATCCTGAGCTGGCTGTACTTAAAGCTCAAGGACTATTCACCGCCAGAGCTGAGGGAATGACAAGACAAGAATGTGCTAAATATTTCGAATTACTAGAAAACATTTTGAAAGAAAATAGTTGTTGAATAACCCACAGAAAATCTTCAACCTTGATGAATGAGGATTGCAGCTGAATAATAATCCCGGAAAAGTTGTGACAAATAAAGGCGCTGAGATGGTTAATTGTATTACGAGTGCTGAGAAGGGGGAAACGATCTCTGGTATTGCCTGTGTAACCGCAGAGGGCAGTTTTCTACCACCTTGTTGCATATTTAAGGGAAAAAATAAAAAAGCAGAATTTGAAGATGATCTACCGGTCGGTGGTAAAGTTATTATGAGAACAAACTCTGCCTACAATACATCTGATGTTTTTTTCCAATGGATTCGAGAATTCTTTGTTCCGAAAAAAGGAGCCGGCAAGGTTTTACTGATTTTGGATGGCCATTCTTCTCACTGTTCGAATGTCGAATTGTTAGATTATACGACAACGAATGATGTGATCTTATTTTGTTTGCCTAGTCACAGCACTCATTGGCTTCAGCCACTTGACCGGCCATTTTTCAAGCCCCTGAAAACCTATTGGGCTCAAACTTGTCAAAATTGGGTTCACAACAATCCGGGTCGGAAACTAGGCCGTTTACAGTTCGTTTCACTTTTAAATATTGCCTGGTATAAGGCACCAACTATTCAAAATGGGACATCCGGGGACATCATGACCATGTGGAATTTTTCCGTTTAATCCCGAACATATTCCTGATTATGGATTTGTCCTTGACGAAGGAAAGCGATGATTCAGAAATCGAGTTTGATAATTCAGATGTTTGCCCAACATACGAAGGACATTTTTTGGACAAAAAAGGTGTACGATGTTTTTCGATGGTTCCACGTAATCTGTACTCAATCTGACAGATTCTGCGAGGATTGCACTCCGTTATCGGAGATAGCTAAAAAGAAAACAGCAGTTTGAAGTATGTCATTTTCAACCTTCATTGTTGTGCACTGAGAAGTTTTTTATTCTAATTTATATTTTAGTGAAAATTAAAGCTTATTTTAGTAATTTTGCAACTTTTCTTGAAAATAAGGTTATTTCCAATTTTTACATTATAAAGTGATCTTGCCATATTACCCAGTGCTACATGCCGTAATACCCATAGGTAGGGGTAATATGGCAAAACCGTATTATTCAACATTTCTGTATGTAACATATTTGTCAGTGGGAATACGGCAACGAGTATTTCACGTCACATAAAGATATAAATACGCTCTAAGTTGACGCCATTGTCCTGCGGCTAACTTGGTTACTTGTTAGAATGTGAGCGTTCAAAATTTAAGTTGCCATATTCCCCCGTTTTACTCTATTATGTGTAAGAAATCACTATCGACATAGGTGAAAAAAAGGGGTACCCAAAAAAACGTGGGGCCCGAGAGATTAGATGGGAATTAGTCAGTCGACTCGAGCGAGCTAGGCGAGAGCATTGTTAGTTATTTAGTTGTTTTATATCTATATCGAAAGATGAGTAATGGTTTAATCGTGCAATTGTGAATTGATGTATCTTTGGGTAAAATATATTTTTAAGATTATTATATATGCTTTTCTTATATATGATAGTCTCACATGCTTGTGTTATCAAAACAAATACTGTATATGTATTGTAACTGTATATGCGCTCATGTATTGTGACTTGCTACAAATGTAATCAAAATAAGTATCTATCTATCTATTTGGCATTTGGGGCCTTTTTCTGTTCCCAAGATTAAAGAGACCCATGAAAGGACAGCGTTTTGCGACGATTGATGAAAACGGAATCGCTGAGAGAGCTCATGAACATACCAAAGAGTACATATAGACCTGCTTCGAGGATAGGAAAAAACGCTGGCACATATGCATTATATCTAGAGGGGATTACTTTGAGGGGAACAAAATAGAAATTGAATAAATATTTTTTGAAAAAATTTAAAATTAACTTATTTTTTGAACAGACCCCGTATTTGAAGAAACATACTTCCGAAAAAAATTTTTAGAAAACGGTAAACATTAAATAGCTTTTAGTTTTGGCTGCAAAAAGTGACCTAAAAGAATATTGATATAAGACATACAGAAAATGATATTGATCATTCGATTGTACCTAGTTAGTATTGTTATAGTGGTATTGATGCCTTCAGCACTTGATGAAGAAATATGTTTTTGAACCAGTCAAAAATACCTACCTATCATTTCTGTTAATTCAATATGCAAATATTACAACTGATCATCTTTTCTTCGCCCATCCGTTCACTAAATGTGAATACAACCGCTTTTTATAATAAAAAGAAATATAATTATACTAAAATTTTCAATAATGATCAGGAGTTGCCTGCAGCAGCTTGAACTTTCATGATTGAAGAACAACGTGAGGAAATACTTTTCAATGAAGGCATGAATTGAATTCTCACAAAACTACCAAAAACTTGAATGAACTGCAATATAAACGTTTCAAAGCATTATAGCTTCAAACAACAAGAGCTTAACTTGAGATATCGAATTAACAAACCGATCCAGACGATATGGTTGAAAAAACATTTACCAACCATTGGAACCTGAAAGTCTCTAACCAGGGGTGTTTTCTCCCAATTTTTTAAAAATAGAAATTAACAAAATCTTTGGAAACCTTATTATCTATTGCTCCTTCGCTTTTGAAAATCGGCCCTCTCGTTTATATAGAAGACACGAAGCTTTGAAACGTTAATGATAAATTTCACAAAAAATGCAACATGTTGAATCGGTTTCAAATACAAACCTATCGTATTGAACTAAATGTTTATAAATTAGGATAAATTTCTTCGAGAATTCCTTCGAAACAACGGCATCCTGACAGAAATCTGTTTGGAACAACTGTTTGCACATTGGTGCAATATTTGTATTTTTCGAATGGGGGTACTCGATGTAGTTAATCGCCACAATAGTCATTACTTAAAACCTTCCTGGCTAAGAAAAAGATGATATGAACCTGAGTTTACTCCAAAATGATAAGGATCTATCTCTATTGTCATTGAGCTAATGGCCGCTAATGAATAGGAAGAAGGTGTGGCCTCCACGTTCACCTCACTCAAGTCCCTTAGATTATGAAGCTCATAAAATCTGACTCACTGGAAGACCTACGAGAATGAATAATTGATGTATGTCGCGAAGTGTTACAGCAAAATATACAACAAAATTTACACCATTCACTTGATAATTAAGTTTTCAAGTAAAACCCCTTTGAACTAGCTTTTGAAGGAGGTATCTTCGTTTGGTAGGTTTTGCAATGGTTGATAAGCGTCACTTTATTGTGAATCTTGATCTGATTGAGATGAGCATCATTCGTCAAGTTTTATTCTTAGTTGTCTTCGTAACAAATGGTCCATTTGTTTCCAATATAATGTATCAATGTTCGAAACGTAATTTTCTAAGAGAAACTGAATAATTTCCTATTGAATTTCAATTGATATACAAGCATATTTGTTCTATAATATTTAAGGTAGGTTTTCTAGCTAGAAAAATGAAAAATTAGCAGCAAAATGAAAGAAACTAATTATTTCGAAATGACTTTGAGAATCAATCAGTTCAAAGTAAACTAAAATAAAATAATCATATTTTTTTTTATCAACAATTTCTGACGTGAATGTCAAATATTTATTCCTAATTTAGAGCGAAAATAAAAACTTCAAAAGTAACATGAAACAGATCAAGCCTCTATTATTGATGTAAGATCTATTTGGTGCTTTGTTTTCATACATGACAACTGACAGACCGGATCACCACTCATCAAATTCAAACCATTAGCATAAAACACATTCTTCAACAGGTATTAAATTGTAATGATATAACATTAGGAAACAATAAATAACAGCACCCATTCATTTGTTAAATAAACTACAGCAAATTATTGCTAATTATGTAATTATCATAGTCATTAGTTCGAGAAATTTGAATATTTTATTATAGTTCAACAATCGTCCTATGCCTTAGTTGTATGTAGCAAGTGTTTATACTACGGACCGTCCTTATATAATTGGCGCTTCTTCTTTGAAACATTAGCTGTATTTTAATCACATCCAGTAATTTTATGATGCCATATCTACCACACAGTCTCAATAAAACCAGCCCAAAAGCTATTTTACGATTGAGGAAACTCAGTTAGGTTTTTATTTTTCAATATTATAGCTTCGAAATAATTATTTGTAAAGTCATCTTAATTTGTATTTCCAAGTTTCTAGACTTATTTAGCTTTGTAATGTAACTGTAGCTTTTGTGAAACACGGGCATCAAGAAATTGAATACCAAACAATAAAATACACGCTAAACGCCTGCAGACTAAATTTTTAACACCTTCCAAATAATTATTTGTATGTCTTCGACCCGCAGTTGAATGATCAATCTAAATGATAATGATAATTTGTAACTTAATCACGAATGACGATGTATCCATTTTGTGGTCCAGTTTCGATTAGTTAGACATAATCGAACCGAAAGATGATGCCTTATAGTTAGAGATCACAATCGAGCTTTGCTGACTAGGTTCGAGTTATCTGCAGACATATAGATGGCTTAACCGTAGGTATTTTTTAAATATACGATTGCCCTCAATAAGGAAAGATGCAAAAATTCCTATAATAAAAAATAATTAACGTAATCTACGACTGATTAAATTACATAAAACATTTGGAGGTGAATAACAAAAAATCTTTATGAAACTGTTTTGTAGGCAATAGCAGAAAAAGAATCATGTTCCACCACTGGAAAAATGAAATAAATCACAGCGAGGGCCATCTGGGTTCTTTTATTGTTCGAGCAACAAATTTGTGTTTTCGATTGATAGAAAAAGATGTTCAATCGTCATAGAAATCAAATTTTCTAAAAGAACAATTCGTTCAGGTTAGGTTGCAACGTACGAAGGGGAGGCACAGATACATCAGATCCTCCGTAAAAAATCGTTCACACTCTCGATTTTTATTTTGAAGATGACATCTTTTGCACTAATGTTTAACTTATTCACGTCCACCAAATCAGTGGAGTCAGAGTCAAGCTTTGAATCTTAAATAGGATGATGGGTTGAACGATACCATCATCATCGATTTTCACTTTCAAGGAAAAAAAAATAAAAAAAAAGAAACGTTACTGTTTTTCACTTTTAAGACCAACTTTTATTGGTGTATCCCAACAATATGTTTTTAGAAAATTTTGTTTTACTGACTTGTTTACAATTTAGTAACTACTTGGTATTTGGTGCTATGTTATATTAAAATCGATATGAGATTTTCAATAGATTTCAAAATCGTAACACATGTTTCGCAACTATACTATACAATAGCTTCTTTAGGTGTAATACAAATAGTATTTGAATACTGAATCAACATCATTGTTTTCATCAATTGTCGACAATTAAGTCACGGCCAATGACTGATTAGTCCTTTCAGTAATCATAGTCAACGCACATATTGTCTTCCATAGTAGCAGACGAAAAGTTTGGCACTTCAGGTTCCATTCGATTAGCCCAGATTCTGTTTTTTTGTCGTGTCCTTACTTAAATCAAGTTCTGTAGCACAAATTATGAAAGTGCTATCTGTAGTAATTTCAATACTGGGGGTTTTTCTGCAGAGAGATAATGTTTCTTACTATGAACTACCCAATAATAATTTTTCCAAATAAAAATTAGTTGACATCAAGGTTTTGATCAACTACCTAATTCAACAACCCTGGTAACATCCAAATAAGTACGTATTGAACCTAAATTATCTTATTTTGGAATGACTTGTCTCGCAAATATTGTCAAAATGATTAAGTATGAAGAAAATGAGAAATATATTGAACAAGAATGTTATTGAATCACATTTTTTTCTCGAAAGAAATGAAACATTTCCCATCTGAATATATTTTCAGTAAACTAATTACCAGATTGTAATGAAATTTATAATGCACAAAGAAATATTGATGTGTACCATAGTAGCTTCTGACGTACAGATGATGTAAGTTCATAAAAAATAGAATTGAACTAGGTATCAATAATCAAAAAATAATACTGATCAACTTCGAATGAATTATTTTGAAAATGTTTTTAAATATCCATTAATTTCCTTATTTAATACCAGGAAATTAATAAAATATATACATATACAAGTGTTGTGTATGTAGATTTAAAATTAACTAGCGACCCTCGCGGCGCCCACGCCAAAAAAAATATTTTTTTAGTCAAATTTTTAATGGGTAACAGTATTATGATTTACGTAGGAATCTCCAATGTTTTTCGACAATGAAATATAGAAACATTTTACTCACTGAAAATGGGGCTTTCTATATTTGACACACTTTGATTAAAAATCGGTTACTTACGTAATTTATCCATTACAAACATTTCCTCTTTATATCAGTTTAGATATAATCCAATATTTTAATCATTCTTACAAGACGAAAAGAAGAAACAAGTTAACGAAAATCAATAGATTTCTAAGTAAAAACGAAATAAATTTCAAAAATAATGCACCCATTTTGGAATTACTCTCGATTTCGAGATAGAGGCTAACACCATACTCCAAACAGAGTACTTGAAATCATCAAATGTCATTGCAAGTCAGTATTCTCCATCAAGTACCTGTCAAATTTCCAAAAGATAACGAGACACATCTACTTACTTATCGCAACCCGATATCACGTAGTTGTAATCCATTAAAAGAAATCCAACATGGCACGGAAAAAGCAACAATTTCCGAAAGTGTCAACCTCTGGTACCTCTCACATAAAAACCAAATAATTAATCACTTCGAAAACACGGAGACCTCTGCGAACCACACACACCAGCCGTACTCTTATGAATCACTCGTTCAGAAAACTCTTTCGACACCACACTCGAAAAATATCCCCAGCATTTCCTTGCCTGGCTTTCCGAAATATTAATTCGTATAAATCAACTCGAGACCAAGAACACTTGTCACCGCAGATAACACAAATGAATGATAGTTTTTCCCATTAAAAAATCAACTCGAGTCAGGTCTAATGGTTTATTAACGACCGGAGATTATGCACCACTAGGTATACGACTGACGAGTCGATATCGCACGAAAATTCCATCCAACGGCCGATGTAAATCCGCGCACTGTAAATACTGAACTGTTGGGTAAATACTTTTATCCAATTTTAACTCGGTTTGGCTTTCGAAATTTCAGATGCGCCGTAACTGAGATCCCTACCGGTAGAAGTACATCGGGCATGAGAGTCGCTAGCCCGAGGCAACGAGGGTTACTTACAGTGTTGCCACAGCTCAAGTGTCAAATTATCCACCAGTCAAGAAGAAATTATTAGCAATTATCCGTCATCAAGATCTTTTCACATTCTTCAATTTTCTATCCAGTTTTGATTTTTTATTCAATCCTCAAAATTCAGATTTTACAAAAAATGTGCATAACTTATTATTCCTTTTTGCGATTTTTTGAAACGGTTTCAATTTTCACCTGAATCTAAAGATAAGTGGCATATTCAAGATGTGCTCCTGTGGAAGGGTTGGAGAATATGAAGAATCCCAATATTAAATGAACAAATTCATGTACAGTGTTGTTAATGATAGATGAACTGATATGAAATATGAGAAATAAAACTTCCTATGCTTTATACCACATGTATTTATAAGGAATGTTAAAAACATGGAAGTGTTTTTTCTCATTTTTCATGATGATCTTCTACCACGTAGCGGCTACATCCATCAATTTTTTTAACTGATACCAGCTGACCCAGCAAATTTCGTACCGCCTCAGAATCAATAAATAAAAAAGGTGAACAATAATTGCAGAATGTTTCAATTTTAGTAAAAAATGTGGTTAAAACTTAACCGGTACAAAAATAATTCGATATGAATTTAGTTTTATTATTATTATTTTTTATTACACATGATATTGCTTGAAAAATTGTCATGTCACAAAGGATAGGAGCTTACAAAATGAAGTTTGTTTCTAATTTGAAACTTGCTTACAATACAAATTAATATTTTTTATCTACATGTATATCTACACAGATTAAATATAGTTATTCAAGTTTTATTGTTATTATCTATTACACTTGATGTTGCTTAAAAACTAATCTAATTGTATTTACTTTTAAATTTAATTTGATTTCTGAACGACGAGACGAAAATCAAATGTTTGACAGGTAGGAATAGTTTCTAAGGAAAAATAAAATTGTTGTTTTTACTATTTCATATTTAGTCACCTTTAAAATTTTCTCTGGACTTCCAAAAATAATTCAAATGAGAATATGTATATAGATTTACAATATTCCTAGCAGTTTTTTCATATTTACTTATCTTTTAAACCTTCCCTAGACTTCCACACATAATTCAAAACCAAAATCAGCCAAATCGGTCCAGCCGTTCTCGAGTTTTAGTGAAACTAACTAACAGCGATTAAACGTACGTTGAAATATTCAAGTGGCGTATTCCTGAGACAATTATGAGAATATATAAACTTGTGTCCGGAAATACTTCGTTTCGGAGATATAGGGTGTCGAAATAGAATTTTTCTGTTCGTTTTAAAAAAATAACGTTTGCAAATAATAAGTTTTTTGCTCGAAATTTGGTACCCGTGGTTTTTTTTGACGTGAGAAATCATAATTTTGTATTAGTTTTCATATAACATCTAGAGGGCGTTGCGTACGGTGTCATTATTCATTTCAAATTGCCCGAACTTTTTGACAGTAAACGTTTGTTACTTTTCATGAAAAAACCTCATTCCTACACTTCATCAACAACGCTGGAGATGATCATTTTCGAGATATTTACAATTTTATATATCGATGCATATTACTTAGCTCCTAGGGGGCTAAGTAAAGTTGCTGAGAATATTACAAAAACTGAGTATACGGTGGATCTCGTCAAAATATCTTATCAAAAAATCATTCGTTTTCGAGATATAAATTGTTGAAATTTTTCAAAACATGGTTGGTTTTTGTCATAATCCTTTTTGTATAAAAAAAGTTGTTTATTTTGACGTCATCCACCATAGGAGCTGAGAATTAGGTTTTATCAATTCAACATTTACTGTCAAAAAGTTAGGGGAATTTGAAATAAATAATGACAGCGTACGCAGCGCCTTCTAGATGTTACATAAAAATTGATACGATGTTATGATTTTCCACGTCAAAAAACCTCAAGTACCAGATTTCGTACCAAATAAACTTTTTCTACAATTTTTTAAAAACGAACAAACAAAAATCAACTTCAACGTGTATTTCGCATATAGAACATTATACTTTTTCTTATACAGAAATATAACAGAAATATTGTTCATTTCTGAGCACGGAGGGAGATTTTGTCCTCTGGATCTTTAAGATAAGTGTTGTATTATTTCTTAACCATTTTATACCACAAGTTACTAATAAGTTAGTAGTCTTTATTGAATAGGAATAATTCCAATATTCACAATACAAAGTTAAATGATTATTAAGTAGATACTATATCAAAACATAATACAATGAATGAACCCATGTATAAATTTATAACAAAATACATTATTAACAATAAACAAAGATTGAGATAATACAAATATCAAAACTATACAGCAATACAATATAACTACATTCATAACAATCACAGATATTTTGAGTTTTTTCTTAAAAGATACATCTGTATCAAATTTTTTAATGTTATTTGGAAGGGAATTATATTCAACTAAACCTCTTATGAATAGTGAGTTCATACCTTTTCTGGTATTAGCTTTATCTACATGAAAATTGTTTGCACTTCTAGTACAGTATTCCTAGACCTCATGATTAAACTTGATGAATTGTTTGAAATAAGTTGGCATCAAACCTTTGACAATTTTAAAAATGAAGATCATTGCTGAGATAGTCAACCTTTTGGTACTGATTGCCACTGTAAAGTCTCTAACATATGGGTTATTGGAGTATATCTATTACATTTGAATTGTTTTACAATTTCAATTTTTGTATTTTCTATAATTAAAGTTATGTTATCTTCATCTATATTTTTTGTCCTATTGTAATTAGAAATGATCATAGCTTTTGCTTTTTTTACACTAAGTTTCAACTTATTTCCCAAAATAATTATGAATGAAATAATGTTAAACTGAATTAAAGTCGAAATATAGTTGCATTCAGATGTTTGAAATATCAGATTTACTGAAAAATAATGACCAAGTATAGATATTGAGGTATATCGTTTCGAGGCAATTCCACTTATCCAGTTATCTTGAAATTTGGCAGGGATACAATCATTCGAGTGACAATGCATTAACGACATTTACAATAGAAGAAACATAGAGGTTGAGTTTCGTGAATTGAAAGATTTTCATCAACATTCATGATAGATGAAGAGTTTTATAATTTAATTCCGATTCTATTAAAAGTTGGTATTTTGAAGTCAAAGATTATATATTTTTACAAGATTCAAGACGGCGGATAAGCTATGTGATTTATGGTCTGATTCCATTTAAAATTGGTGCTTTTTGGGCCATGATTTTTTCTTACGTTTTTATTGACTCGCTTTCTTGTCTGTTCTGTACAAATCTTGTGAAGTGAAATTTGTTCAACTTCTTGTTGAAATTTGGCAGATGTTTATAATTTCCGTAACAATGCATTATGAAATTTTTGTTACAGAAAAAAAAAACAAAATGGACGTGATATATGATTATGATCTGATTCTATTAAAAATTGGTTTGTGGGTGTTTTTGGAGCCAGGTATATTATGAATTGATAGTCAAGATTACGAAAATCAAGATGGCGGCTCCAAGATGGCTACGAGTTTAGTGATTTTGATCCGATTTGATTGAAAACTGATATGTGGGGGTTTTAGGGATCCGGGATTGTGAATTTTTAGACAATTTTCAAATTCAAGATAGCGGACGAGTTTTGTGATTATGGCTAGATTCGATTCAAAATTGGTATGTGAGGAGTAAAGAGGTCGGAGATTAGGAATCTTTTGTAAAAATAGAATTAAATGGGAATTCAATGACATTTTTGGTTGTTGCCAACCCCAAAATCTCGGTCTGCGACCGCGCCTGTT
>WOGO01000260.1:377-26371 GCA_015342085.1 Leptinotarsa defecta
GCTATTTGGAATGTATATTTTAGTACTTAATTTAAAGCATGAATCTCATTCAATGTCAGATTCAGTATTCTCATTCCTTACACACAGGCAGATCATTTTGCCTCGTAAGATGTATTTTATTTGTTCATTTCTATATGTACATGTATATTTACTGTAAACAATTTCAAGAAAGTGAATACATATTATTATTATTAATTTGTTACATACATATATTTATTAAGTGAAAGCATCTTTGTCAGCTGGATCTGGTTTGTCGAAAATTCATTTTTGTTGGTGTAAAAATAATTTCATTATAAATGAATACACTGCAGTCTAACCAATTTATAATGAATGTTTGTTTCTTGAGTCAAAGCATCTTTTTCATAAGGTTCTGGTTTGTCTGAAATTTATTTTATATATATTTTTATTATAATTTTATTATAAATGAATAAACGCACCGATCTAACTATCCCTGGAATTTTGAGAAGCAATCACATTAATTTCTGAGGCGAAGTTTTGGACTACCTCTTGTTAGAATGACTCCATTCATTCTCTATAGTCAATCTCAGTTTATAACTTACTGGAATACAAGAATTCGCGAACAAAATAAAAATTCCATTAATTTGACATCTTTATAACTGTACCCTGCTCCAATTCACAGTGACTCAGCGAGGTGAAGTGATAACATGTTGGACGAAGTTTCTGGAGTTAATAATGTCTTCAGTAACATGTTTAATATATTTACTGCCCATGAAAAATGATGAAATACAGTGAATTCACACACGCACAAGCCCACACCCACACCGGATATTTTTTTGTGGGTTTCGGTGAAATTCCATCGGAAAACTACTTCTTTGAATAATACCAAAACAAATGCTGAAATGGTAGCATATAGAAGCATCAATCCTCTGTGAGAAACGTTGCAAAAATATTAATCAATTGTAATTCAATATTCGTCATGGTATTAGTAAGGCAAGTAGTTGTTATTGAGTATTTGCAAAAATATACTATGTAGCATAGCTGGAAATGATTGATATCTGTTTAAAAAATCTGTTTAAAAATATTGTGAAATGTATCCAATATTGTTTTTTTTTTCAATTCTACACAAATATAAAACTTTTTTTCAAAAAATAAAAATGTAATTTTATTGGACAAGAGCGCAAATAATGCAAAATTTCTATTTTCCAAAACCACTCAATAGCACTCAAAACCCAATTCATATTCAAATATTTTAAAAAGCTAGATGTAATTCAACTAATATCACTGGTAATCCGATTGGTGGGTGAACCCCTTATTTGTAGTGAAAGGTTAAAGACTTCTATAAATATTTATGGTGAATCAAATCATCTAAAAGAACAATTCGTTCAGGCCAGTCTCAACTCCCTACACTGTAGGTTAATGGACTGACACCTATCAGAAAACAACTACTCCCCTGGCTAATACCACTAAGGGCGTTCGATTACATCCGACAGTTGTCAGTGCAGGAATTTTCACTGAAGTAATTCCTGCATATGCTGTTGGCGATAGAACTGCTGCAATAGATTTTCAATTATTAGAACACATTTGCAGACCGGTTTCGAGCTGTTTGGCCACGTCAGGGCAAGGTAGTGTCTATCATCAACATAAAAAATCTGTTTGAAATCTGTTTTTCCGTTAATCAGCTGTTGCCCCTATACGAACGACAACTCTCAGAAGTTGAGAAACTTGTGCGAGCTGAGAACTAACGAGGTCTTACCTTTTAACGTGCGATTCCTAACACTGTTGCAGAATCATCCCAGCTTCAACCAGATAAATTCTCTCGAGAAAAATGTCTAGTCGAGGGAGGAATCGAACCCAAAGTCTCCGATCGTGAGTCGGGCGCACTACCACCGCGGCCAATTCCACAATGAAGTCGATGACTTCCGATAATTGAAAATCGAATTCCTTCAGAGTATCATTCTTTGAACTAGGCTGAAGCGGACAACAAACAACAAGGTTTGTCATCGCCCCATCTGCCTGTGAACGAGGTAACCAACCGCATACCCGAAATTTGCTCAATTCCTTGTATAAGGAAAAAAAAACTTTTCACATATAGTCAGTGGATATACTTGAAGACTGACCATGTGAAAAATGTATGGTGAAAGAACTTTCCAGTGAATTATTTTGTCAAGGCCAAGGTCAAGCCAATTAGTGAGCCTATTTGAAGTAAACTAAAACTACTGAAATTAAATGCCCAAGTAATAATAGTCCAATGTAAATTTTCGTTTTTTATTCAATGGTAAATGGCCATCATTCATGGTCAACATTTCAAATGCTCCGTTTTTCTTCATCAGAGCCCTCAGACGTCCCTTAAGCAGATTTGATAGCCAACAATATTTTTATATTCAAAAACAGATGTTTTACATGCGATTTAGATGGAAGGGAAAATATGTAATCCTATTTGTTTCAAACTATATATAATTGCATATTTCTCAATTGTATTATTCTTTCTGATTATTTATCATTTCTTCTATAATTTTTAACAATTTTTGAAGTTTCAGGTTTAACAAATCTAATAAAATGTTTCAATCAGTTACAGAATACTCACCGATAACATAATGTGAAACCTTTCAAATTCTTCTTGAAATTTCAATTCAGTCAAGAAAATAGTTTCAAACTGTAGTATTGGATAACCAGAATTTACTCGACAACTGCTTCTATCCATTTCCATCTTCGAGACTTGTTTTCATTCTGCAAAATATACATCAATGAAATATTTTTTTCATATATACATTTTATATTTTTGTAGATAGTACTTTCAGAACAAAACTTGTGAACAAAATATTAAAAATTACAGTATAGTATGGTTTCTGCAAGATGTCAATACATAAAATATGTAACCAATGAATGAATAAATCAATAAAAACTAAAAGTCTGATTCATAAAAGTTTCAGTACCAAAATTGGGATATATAGTATGTTGGGTAAAATAAATGAGGTACTAAAAATCGGTTCAAAGATAACATCACTGCTTATACTTAATTTTGTAGAAATTGAGGAATATTGCTCATAATTGTTGGGACTGATACATGATACCAATCTTCTAAACTGTTTTCTAAAATTACATAAATCAAGATAGTGTCAAAGGTACCATCATTAAAAAATTCTATCAATGAGTCTAAATAGTAATTAGCAGTAAAAGTATCCCTGACCATTCACCCAGCTAGATGCCAACCTGAGGAGTCTGTTACATTCAAATTATCTCAGTTCGTTATCAATTCTTGAATTATTCATTATTCACTTATTTCGTTTTCAATATTTTATGCAATGGATACTTCAAGACTTTTCTGCATTTTATGACAATATGACAGACAAAGTTCATGCAGTAGCTAGGATTCAAGATTTTAAACAGGCAGAGACTGGCTAGAATGATGTTATAATATGATCAGCATGTTATTTATAAGGCACCGTCGTCTTGGATTCAATTCAATAACCGCCGTTGTATCAACTCGAGAAGTAATTATTTTCTGACAGAAATTCTAGATTGTAATGTGAAGTACAGTTGAGAGGATGTATGTCACACAAAGCCCAAAGTATTGAATTGAGGGTTTGTTTGCCAATCTCATTGCCAACGTATATGGAATTTTTACCCCAGAAACTATAAAAATAAGCATGAAAATATATTCTAATGTTCCTATGCATATAGTGGGTATCTTAGAACTTTGTGAAATGTATATTTCTTTCAATAATTTGATGGTAGCTGTTTGGTTAATGAGTTAATCCACTCATGACACAACCGCTATAGGGAATTGAGGTTCGATTCCTTCTCTGGGACTGGATGGGTGACTTGTAAGATACACTCTAAGCAAATGAGTCATGTAAGTTGCTTAGCGTGTTCACTACATATTGTCTAACACACGCTAGAAATCGCATGCTAAAAGGTAAGATCTCGTTAATCCCTTATACAAATTTACGGAAGACACCAAAGAGTTGCCGTTCGTAAGGGGGCAATCACTGAATACTGGAAAAACTAATTTCAACCCATGAACCCATTCAAAAAATTACATATTGAGCATTAAAACAATATATCATAGTAGAAACTAACCTCACTTCCATTCAAATAAGAAACACCTTGTAAAAATGTTTTTCACGCCTGAAAGGTTACCGCAGTGGGATACTTTTTGCGAGATATTAAAGAGATTTCCAACCTATTTCAAGTTTATAAAAACTCATTTAGTGACAATGTTTATATTTGATTTTTCAAGGTTTTGTTGCCACCAACTAGCATTTATTATTTTTTGTTTATTTGTATGAATCAAGAGGTCTGTTTTGGTTTCCAGATAAGCCTTGGGTTCACAAAAAACACATAAAAAATCTTCACTAGACACTTCACAATCATACGTTAAAATCACTTAAATTCACTTCACTTTTGTTGTTATTGATTATATATAAAATCTGTCTAGAACCACGTAGACGTGGAAGGAAACTTCGCCATGCCTAATTACTTGTAGGCAATAGTACGCATAGACATGGATAATATTCTACGCGGTCTGCAATATTGGAACTTTGAAACTTAATACCTTTTTCAGAACAAATGTATATTTTCCATGTAAATATATATTTTTGTCCGTCAGAACCATAGGTATTATAATATAAATACTTATTTCAAATTCCCGAATTGCAAATGTTTTATACAATGCGCATGCTCATAATCAGTCCTTTTTGCGATACAACATTGTCAGATGTATAGAAATTTTATATTTATGGATGAAATTATCAAAATATCAATAGATAAGTATTAAAGATCGGCAATAGTGCCGATTATTTCTTTTGACGTTTTATTTCGTGCGTTGATGTATGAAATAAAATCGAAAACAATGATACTGAGAATTTTTGTCTGTTTTCTATGTTGTCTAGTTTCGAAAACGGCTTAACCGATTTGGTAGCGGTTTTCACTATTATATTATAGGTACTTAATAAGTTTCATTGAAGCGGTTCATAAATAAAAAGTTATGTCAATTCAAAGAATTGAGTAAAACATTTGTTGACACTAAATTGTATAAAAATTTTAGTCACGTGATTTGACTCAAACTTTGAATAACTATATTTCTAGTTATAGATTTTTCTATAAATCAAATAACTTTCATTCTGCTGTTAGTTTGAGGAAACTCGAAAACTGAATTCCATGTGAACAATGCAATAGCTAGTTTTTTTAATTTTAACACATTTGGTACATAATGACAAAATGCTCCAAAACGGGAATTATTGTATGAAATTGAATGATGTTAATATAAAAAAAATGGATTTTCTATGAAAATTATCGTTTAAGTAAAATTGCCATGAATGGTTCTCCTTCTGAAAGGTATGATTTCTTCAGTACCTAATTGCTACAAGATTTATACTCGTAAGCTGAAACTCTCTAAATTAGAAATTTCGTTAGATACCAGACCCAAATTATTATTTGATGCCATCCAACAAACAAAGTAACCCAAACAATGATAGATGAGTGATCAAAGCATGACCATCACTCACATTTACAGATTTAACTGCAATCGCCTGGCGGAATTGATTCAGGTATATCGCTACAGCCGCATATTATTAAAAAAAAATTCGGTCGTTCCTTAGTGTGACTCAGTACAAGAAGCCATGTCTGGGAGATCACGTGCATGATAATGTTTTGGAGCACTCCTTTGCTTAGATGGACATCAGAGTATAGATGCTTCCAATGCGTCTGTTGAATTTTATTTGATACACTCTAGAGTGTATCAAATAAAATTATCATTATCTTTAGTATCTTTAGTAAATAAGCTTTACAGGAAAATTGGTTCTGTGAATTACAAAAAAATGGGGCCAAATAGGAAAATTGATAATACAACACAACAATCCATCGTTTGTTTGAAAGTGGTTGACAATGTTTCGTGGTGTATTTCATCAGTTCGGACTTCCATTATCTAATATAATATAAATTGATTTGAAATTCCTGAAAAAATATTACAAAAGCTTAACCGAAAATAATAGTTTTATTTGAACAAAAAAAACTGAAATTACAAAGAAAATAACATAAAACCAAACAACAATCAAAAAATAAAAATGGAACTCTGAATAAAAGCTGAAAATTAAAAATTATTATTAACAAAAAATGTAAAATAAAAATGAAAATTAAAAGATTTCGAACAAAGTTATGTAACTACATTTCGATTATTAGTACCCACAATCGTCTTCGGGTGATAACTGGTAATTTCAGTTATTTTGTTCAAATAAAACCATTATTTTCGGTTAATCTTTTTTAAAATTTTTTTTCAGGAATTTCATATCAATGTATATTATATTAGAATGGAAGTCCAAACTGATGAAATACAACAATCCATGATATATTATGTAGTAATGAGGTGCTAAAAGACTGACATTTTCAAACAACCATCCCTGGTTCGATACTGAACCATGTCGTAAATTTTTTCGAAGTCACGAAATATTTGTGAACAAGATCACATCACACTGAAATTCATCAAATTAAGTAGGTAAGTATTCGAAAATTTATTGTATGAGTTTTCAAAGTAGGTCAATACAAGCTTCATCAATTTGAGAGATTTGACAATTCAAGAAGTAATTATGAATCTTATAACCATAAATCATGAGGGGTTTATGAGGCGATTGGCCTGGCCCCTCATAAACAGCTATAAAAGTATTAGAGGAACAATATGATGAAATTTGAAAATTATTTTACTCTTCAAAAAAATTGACCGTGATGAACACAATAGTTGCCTAATTTTTTAAATCGTCATGTACAGAATGTTGTATTCTTTCGTTTTAGTAATATTTTTCGTAGTTCCCATTTTTTTTAAATCATTAAAAAATGAAACTTCACTTAGATGACTGACTTCAATTCTAGATGTATTTTTTAATGCTGACCAACTTTTCTAATTGATATTTCTCCAGATTTTTCAAAACAAGGCTATTTTACACTTGTCTGAATATCAAAATGTTTAATGCTCCTCGTATATTACGTCTGTTTAACTAGATTTTGTTTCCCATATATGGTGCACACTTTGGGGATGACACTGTATAGCATAAGCTATGTCACAAAATGATTTCAACTGGGTCAACTAATAACGTGATATTGTGCTAACTAGTTCATAAAACCTACTGTATTGGACATAATGAAATTAATAAAAGTTTTACACTGTCACTCCTGAGAACAATCCTTAGAAGACTTCCCTAGTGTGAGTGTGCAATACATCATAATACGATCAACAACAATATCGTGGCTCATATCATTTCACTGATAGTGACATTTTTAAGTTATAGGATAAACTAAACTGTCTTCAGAACAAAATAATTTTTAATTCAAACCTACTTTTGATGTTAGACTTTTCTGAAATTATACACAAAAATCGAATATCTAAAAAAAGAAAATTAAATGCCTGTTGAAACTTCAAAAAAACTGTAGTTCATCCACGTCCGCTAACCGGATATGAGAGTATATCCGGAACAACTACTACTATCGACGGATTTTCAGGTACAAGAAATCACTTTTTTCCTTAAGTTTTCCAACATAAATCATAGCGAAAATAAAACATAACATAATTAATGAAAGGATGTTTTGAAATTATTTACGAATATTTTTTTTTTCTTCAATTTTGAAGAAAACAGTTATTGAGAGTTCTAGGGAAATAAATTAATTTGTCGTTAAGTTTTCACTCATTTGATACAATTCATTCTAAGGCTGGCCGCACACAGACCGAAACGTTATGATTTAAAATGTTCAGATCAGTTTTGTTTATTTGCACACTGACCGAGTGTGTTTCATTGTGCAATGGACGAGGAAGAAGAACTTGCCGTTCTAGTGTGAAATTTAATTTCCGAAGGTACAACCGAAAAAAAAACATCCCATAAACCATAAGAGTGCATGTCCCATAGCATGGTTCCGAGATCAGATAATTCAATGATTAAATAACTCACATTTCAACTGTCAATCCTTTTTTCCGGAAAAGGATAAAAACCTTACTTTACTAACTTTCAGCACTGCTTTATCGTGCTTTTGTCCTCTCCAATCCTTTGGTGAGGTTTTTATTCGGCTCTCTTTCGATGAGCGATCGACGCCGTTTTTTTGCTGCGTGGCGTTGTCCATATTGTGTGCGGCCTCCGTCGACCCTCTGAATTCAATGTCGGCTGTTCATAAATAACTCCCTGTACTTTTCCCAGTTTGTTCTGCCTATTTTGTTTCGTAAAGCTCATTGGAACAACAATTGTTGCAGTTTTCTATCCGTAATTGTTCATCCTAAGGATGAGCAAATTCATTTCTCTAATATCAATCTCTGCTTCTCTGCTCACTGCTGTCGCTACCTCCTACTGGTGTTCCTGTCGCGTTGATATTGAATGAGGCTTTTATTCTCATTGAAATTCTCAATAAGTCAACCTCCAAGTCTGTCACATTGGATTCTATCTTGGGCTTCATTATATTTGCTGCGTTATTTTTTCCTCCGTTGATTTCCACCTCTATATTCTGAGAGACACACCATATACCCGTTTCCTTCGTCCCTTCATTTTTTCAATACTTCCGCGTATCCTTTCATCTCTTGCTTTTATAATCAAGCTCTTTCGTCTTCTTTTCCTCGGCAGATTTGATGTTGAGACCTGTCTGTCCATGGTCATCCCTTCAGGTTTGTACACTATCCACTTTATAGTTTGTTGTCTCTTCCTGAGAAATTTCGTATCCTTCTCCACTACAGATTACTTCAACTGGGCTGTTTCCTAGCTGATTCACAACGTTTTTAATTCATACAATTTTATGCCTGGTTCTGGATCCATATTTCTCTCTCGCGTGGTGAAGAAAAAACAAAACTCCTATCGAAATTTCCCCTTTAATTTGCATGAGAATCCTTAATTTTCCATAAATTGTTTCATTGGTGGAGTACCCCCGTGTCCTCTTTTTCAATTGTCTGCCTTCAGTTTCTGGGGCAATTGTGAAACGATATATCAGAGTCATCTAGATGACTCCATCCTGAAAATGTCACATTTTCAGAAGGAAACGCCTGCTACACTTCAGGTCTATTTTTCGCCTCTGTTACCTCGATACTCAATCAGTCCTCTTCCATAATACATGAATCTATTTGGTTTTACTTACCATGTTGTTCCCACGTGCAGCTAACTCCCGTTAGCTCCACCGTTTCGTCCTATATCGCTTAGTCACTCCTGGGCAATGCATTCCTTCGACAGAAATCCTAGAGCCGCCAATCCTGCACAGCAGACGTCTGTCTCTATGAGAATTATTATTAGTCTATTGACTCATGATAAAACTTGTTTGATATGCAAGCAATTTTGAAAGTATTAACAAAATCACTAAGAGGAACAATTTTTTTAAATAATTCAAAGTTCAATAATGATTTTAGTTGTGATTAGAGCAAATCATGTTTCCAATTATCATTTCCGAATGATCTTTGTAGCATGTAATCACATAATAACAAAAAAAATGTTGCACGTATTTGCTCTATTTGAAGAAAATATCATTTAAAGTTAACAATACAATTGTCAGTTTGAGAAATATCGTTTTCAGTTATTTCTAGGAGCGGGTTCCTCAGAAATATGTATAACTAAAAGGGAATTATTCAATAAAAATGAATGGTTCTGGTTATTCAAAATTACAAGAGCGAGTGAACTCATTGAAAAATTTCGTCGAAATGCGTACAAAGTGTCCAAAACAAAGTTTACCTGCACTTCATAAAAAATTTCGTTCTTTGCCCTGGATTTCAAGAAAAGATGGCAGAGATCTAATCGAATTCATGACAGATTTGTTATGAAAAATGAAACCTGGCTGAATACTTTAATAAGTTTTCCGAATTTTATCATGTCATCTAAGCGAATCTTCAAAGAGAACAAAACGCCAAAAAACGGAGTCCCTAAGAAAAACCTTCTCGCCTGAAGAATTATCTTTCGCCTCCCATATGAGTTTGCAATGTTCTGCAGCAGCAAGTGTGGTGAAGGATGTCACTCAAACAACTCTGACGCAAGGGAAGAAATATAAAACTGCTTTCAAGTCTTATAGTGTACCCAAAAAGCGACAACTCACAGGAGCAGAGGCTCTGGTTATGTATGTTGAAGCCCAACTGACAAGACACCAATATAATATAATAAGAGAGCAAAGGAGAGATTTCCATCCTATAAGAAGATCCAAGCAGCGAAAAAGGAATGTTATTCTAATAAGGACAGCATTATAGTAACAGATACTTCTGCCGAAGTACAACTGCAAGCTCTTCTCAATCACACCGCTCCATGCCTTCTGGATGTTCAGCACGCAGTTTTGAGTAGCAAGACACCCAAGACCTTTCAGAAATTGATTTTAATTTGTAAGTAGGGATTTGATGGATCAGGACAAACAGAATATAAACAAAATTTCGACAGTGATCTAAATGCCAGAGATGCAAATATTTTCATTTCCTCTCTTGTACCTATGAGACTGATATAGGAAAAAACCTCAGAACAACAGGAAATTATTGTTTAGCAGTTCCTCTACACGGTATTGTAGACCAATAAGATTTCAGTTCCTACATGAAACCCAAGAATTATCCAGACGGGAAAGAGAATATATAGATGCACAAATACAACAATTGCGGCTACTGACATATGAATTCAATAACACCTATATTAAGGTAAATTTCAAATTGCTACTCACAATGGTTGACGGGAAGGTGTGTAATGCACTCACGGAAACTACATCAACACAAAGATGTATAGTGAAACACGCCTTACCGATTTCTGAACTGAAATCTCACAATAAATTGTTAATTAAATGCTTTGTGATGGATTTTCATTAATTATCGGTCATATCTATCTCATATCTTATGGAATTCATCTTTAAGTATTCAGTGAAAGTCTGATATTTTGGAAAATGGAACGGCCGAAACCTTCGACGGTCTTTAGATACATCACAGATATTGTTAGTAATGTGTGTAAGTAAATGTCTTTGAAGTTTCCCTTGTTGGTCATATTAACATATCCTTCATTTAATTTTAATTGAAATTGAAATATAAAACAAATTAATTTTAGTTTAAGAAATCGTCATAAGTTGAAGTGAGGGACATCGACCTTTATTTCATTGTCGATATTCACTTCGTTCAATAAACCAAGTGGATTTTAATGAACAAAAACACCATAAATCATCAATTAGTTTTGACTTTATACTTTTCGGTAAAATCATTGCAGTTATATATAAAATGGTTAGACAAATAGCAACACATTCATTCAATGTCATTTCTTTTCGAGTTTGAAAGCCGTGGATTTTGCTGGCGCGTGTGGCTAGCTTCGTCAGAGGTTTAACCGTCATGGCTTGCTGTCCGATGACTACCTTTTCGTTTTCGTAAAGCGTATTTATGCCTCATCAGGTAATCAGTTGTATTTGTACCTGTATTTGTATCTGCATTTGTACCTGTATTGTACCTGTACTCGTTCCTGCACTTGAACTTGGAACATCAACAATCTTGCTGCCTGTTGTCCTGTTCGTTATTCTTGAATTTCTTAAAATCGAGTTCCATATTTGATTGAGGTGCACCACTTCTTCTTTTCGGTTGAAATTCTCTGTGTGTTTGTGGATCTCTATTGCCTCCCGTACCAATCGGCTATGGTATCCATAGTTGGGGGCAATTAGTTCTGTGTTTTCAAACAAAATTCTGTGGTCTCCTTCACTAAGTGCGTGTTCTGCCACAGCTGACTTGTCCGTTTGGCCTAGTCTGCAGTTCCTTTTATGCTCTTTTAGTCTAGTTCCCATGGATCGTTTGGTGGTTCCGATATATACCTTTCCACAAGTGCACGGTATGCGATAGACCCCTGCTGGTGATATTGGGTCTCTTTTGTCTTTAGCCGACCTGAGGCTTTGTTGTATCTTCCTCGTGAGTTTGAAGACTGTTTTGATGTCGTGTTTGCCCAATACTTTTCCAATTCTGTCCATGACCCTAGGGATAAACGGTAGATATGCGCGTGCAACCATCTGATCCTTTTTCAAACTCGAAAAGAAATGACACTGAAAACCTCAGTCGCGAAAGTCTAAACCATTTTGTAAACACATTCATTAATATAGTATCAACATTTTTCGAATTTTTATCACAATATCTCAATATAGATTTATACAGGGTGAATGCATTGTATGCTTTCATTTGATAGGGAAAAACCATTTTCGATATGATAAAAATATTTTCGTGTTGGGTAGATGGTGAATTGTAATATATTGAGTAAATTTCATTTCAACAAATTATTTTCCAAATATATGGGTTATATCATAACTCATCATTTACCCACTTTATAATCCATAGGCCGATAACATCTGATAATTTTTGAATAATCCTACATTATCTTATCAGGAAAGTACCTACTGATTCTGCGATATTTTGTGAATTGATTGTTTTTTATTGAAGTTAATTTCACAATTTTCTTACTTTGCAATTGATAAATCTAAATACATCACATAGTTGACCTAGGGTCAGTAAATAGTAAATCGCGACATGTGCATATTAATGTGAATTTCAGCTGATCTATAGAATTATTCACAATCGCGGAGTTCCAATGATTCTTTGGTTTCTGCTGATGATCAAACTGGGCGAAATTTTGAATCTTGGATTTAAATAATCAATTTAAAGTAAATGTAGTAGTATGTGAAATGATGAATTTTATTTGTATTTATGAAATACTAGTTGAAAAAAGGTAATATTTCACAGAAAACTCTTCAAGTATTGATATTCTTCACGTTGTCATAGTGGGGTAGTATGCAGAAGCTCTATAACGCAGAAGAGAAATACTAAGATGAATAATTTTGTGAAACAATTGACAATGATGCAAAGATTATTTTTGTACTTCTTTCAGTTCATAATTTATTCAACCGGAGCCTTATTTTATGAGAAATATGTATTTATTGAGTTCAGTTCAATGAATCAAAAATGTCTAGCGATCAAATTATGAAGTCAAAATAATTGAGAAAGAAAAAGAAACAATCGACATACATCAAAATAATGAAATGTCCAAATATATGCGATACTCTACATGAATACTTATACTGGGTGTTTTTTGAGGATTCAGTTAAGGTTCATATTTTCTTTTTCAACCTCTATTCTTATTAGTGGCAACCAGGTAAGATCCATTTTCACAAAGCTATTTCCTTGGCGATGATTTTTTAGTTCCACTCCATTATATAGCGTGATCAATAGTCGATTTTGGAATATGCTTCGCCATCCCCGGTTAGGGGGTGATTCACGATATAAAACAAAACGAATGTTAATTGAAAGGGGTTATATTTTTAAGAGAGATAATTTTTTGTATGAAGAAAGAGGAGCAGAAAACTGTATAGCTTTTTTAACCCAAACCAATGCAATTGCAACCTTTCTTAATTATACATGCCACATCGGTTTGTGAGACCGCTTAAATTTATTTTTTTGCTCCATAATTTAAATTTTGCAGTAACTCCTAAGATATTAATTTGAATAGAATGGTGTAGGTAATTATTATGTGCATGAAATGCCTAAGTTAACTGATATATTTATCTGGTAATGATTCATTAATATCGTATCTGATTACATAGCTTTACAATTACCACATTACATACTCAAACACATGTACAGTAGAGTATAGTAAGCTGTAATATAGACATATGCCATTGATGCGGATTTTTTTGTAGATATCTAAAAGAAGAGCAGTATGTAGTGAAATGTTTTCTTATAAAATGAAAGAAACCTTTATCAGATGTATCAGATGAGCAGTGAGTTGAATAAGAGGGGTAGAGATGCCCTAACAGATATGGAAAACGAAAGGAAAGCAAGCACGCCGAGTCTAGAAGAGAGCAATTTGAATGTCATAAAATACCAAAAGATCAAGAAAGTAGCATAAATATGTTTATATATCCTATTTATGTGGTTACTACAAATTGTGTGAGATGAGTCAAGACCACGAGATATAATTACGAAGTATTTGATACAACATAATATTCATATGCAATAAATTTAAATCATTACCTATATTATATATCTTGATATAAAGAACTTTCCAATTCGTTAATGATGTTTCATCAAAATATAAGAAGTACCTTCAAACATATCGATAACCTTTAAATTTTATGAAGTCAAATTGATTCCAAATTTGATTGAAGTATATCAAGTGAAACATTTGAAATTTTCCATGTCACGGACCTTCAGTTGAGCAATTATGATTAACTCAATAATAATGTGTTGATAAATTGGAATGATGGTGTTAGCATCTACGTAAAAATCACTTGAATACTCATTATTCAATTTATTCCTGTCAAACAACCCAAGCTGAAGTTGTTTTGAACAAAACCAGATGATACTCATCTCATTGTTTCACACACCTCCTCAGTCAAAATTATTAGATTGAAAGTCATTATTTCCTGAGGGATATGTATTTAAGTAACACGAAAGGGTTGAAGTGACGATGCTGCGGGTAGAAAAACAAAAGCTCACTACCCAAAACCTCCATGACATGTTTTTGATCGACTACCCTGTCAATTTTTCCACTACTTACTTAAATCACTTTTTTTCGTTTTCCAATGATGACATATTTGTCTTGAATTGTATTATTCAACAATAATTTGTTTCTTCGGAGCTTTCCAATCAGTTCCATTTCCGAAAGGTTCTCAGTTCTCCTAGCAACGATGTCTGAGTTTCCAAGATCTGACTTTTTTCAAAGTGAATAATCATTAATTTTCAACAAAAAGATACCACCAACTCGTCTCAGTGCTTGACTCGATTTTTCAAAATTGCTTGCTTTATTTTTTTATCCTTTGGGTATTTAAGTGAAAGATAGAAACTGTCTTTCCATTGACTTTTCAAAATATATTTATCATCAAAAACATTCCATGGTGTTCCTGAACAATTGAACTATACAGATTCTTGTGATGCACTATTTGGAACCTTTGGTGTAGTAATGAATGTTACTGGAGTTTTTTTCCAACACCAAATCGTTATTTTTAACACCTCGACACGTGTTTCGATAACCAAGTCATCATCTTCAAAGAGGAAGATTAAACTGTTTGGGTTTAATCTTCCTCTTTGAAGATGATCACTTCATAATCAATAATACACTTTTCTGAGAGTTAATATCAATATTTTTGTTGAAATCTCGATAAGAGTATATTGGTGTTAATAAATATTCTAGAAAATATTATTTAAGAGTACACTTTATTTCTACAAATATTATAATAAATACATTGCTATACCAGTTTATGATTCTAATTGACTAGAGTCTTATAGCAACAATTTCTGAGAAAACTGTTTATTGCCCAATTAATTATATTGCTTATTTTATTACAATAAAATTATGTTATTCTACATTAAACTTCTGACTAGATCATGGTCTTCTTATAGTTCTTCATCGACATAAACCAGTACCAGTTTATAAAAAAAGTGACAATTTATATTTCAACAGCTAGTACTATATTTTCCCAAAACCTTTCATCAAAGAATACTTTGTAACAAGTAACAGGAAAATATGTTCATACTTAATAGTGTACTGAAAAATCATTAGAGCTATGTTGAAACTACTAGAAGACTGAAAATTGTTTTATGGAATTTTGTGTCATCATTTCAAGGCATGAATATCATGCCCTAGTTAGATATACATCATAAAAGAACAGTTAACATTACCCAGCAACTCACAATTTATATAATCAATAAAATGCACCAGTGTATTCACCATCAACACAATACATATTTTGAAAACCGAATCATTTAAGATTTCAGATCATTATTTCCCAGTCATGTTTCTTAATGGTATAAATGACAAATCGCATGTCTGCTCAGGCATCGCAAACTGAATGAAATAGATTCCAATTCGGATATGAGTTGCTTATTATGAATTCGCCTAACCATTTGTGAATGAATTTAACATGAACAAATTTATTACAACATACGAGTAAATATCATACCTAACAAGACTGTGTCAAAGCTATTTTCCGGGCTATTTTGAGGTGTTCTGCAGGTTTTATGGTTGACTTTCCGTCTAGGACTACAGTGGATACTATAAAAGACTACGGACGAAGTGTTCTGGTTGTCCTCAAAGCAGATACTACAGAATTGATTCGGATTCCCGAATGTATTCCATTGCTGGTGTTCATGACTCATTTTCTTTTGGTTGAATTAAATGACTTGATAGCAACTGATTGCAGGTGGCCAAATTTTATTGATGTTGTTTCGGGTAAAAATGTTTTTGTGCCTCTGAATTTCTATTGTCTCCCTGTATGTTATTGAATAGTAACTCTGAGATTCGAGGACATGGGTCTCTTCAAACGCAATAACGCGGAACCTTCTCTAAGCGTAAGTTTCCGCTACTTTCCGTTTATTTTCGTGGTTCTGATGTAAACTGATCCAGACCTACAAGGGATCCAGTAAACCACTGGTGTTGCTGAAGGCCCTATGGTGTTATTAGTTGACGTTAGAATCTCTTCGATGGTTTTAGTTGGCGTGAATACAGAGTTTACGTCGTGTTTCTCCAGAACTCCTTCGATTCAGTCGATAACATTCGGAAAGCTTTTTCGTTGACAGGAGTGACTATTGGGAGAGTTGATGGAATTTTTTTTTCCACAGCTATCGCCCGATCGAAATCAGTTTCGCTATACTCAATTCTGCATTTTTCAAAAGATTGAGTTGCTCGGGGACACTCCCGGTGGGCTGTCTCAAGAGAAGGTTTTGTTACTCTTCTATTCGTTCGTGGTTGGTGGTTGGTTTTCTTTACCGTTCATGACCAAATGCCCTATTATCTTCACGTCTGTTTACTAGTACATCTTAAAATGTGATGGTTGCTTGGGTTTCATGTTCTATTGTGAATTGAATTTTCGAGTTGGTGGAGTTCAGATATGCAAGAAACTTATTCAGTGGCTTCTCACACCCCGATCCGGTGGGCTGTCTCAGGGGAAGTTTTTGTTACCCTCCTTTTCATTCGTGGTTGGTTTCCTTTACAGTTCACAACCAAATGCCCTATTATCTTCACGTCTGTTTACTGGTACATCTGAAAAGGCGATGATTGCTTGGGTTTCACTTATTCAGTTGCTTCTCACCGTAGTGCCATACCACGAACCTGCCATTAATGTAACGCAGCCAACTATGGCACAACATTTTTATGAAAAAGTTTGCCACCACTGAACCCATTGCGGACCCATCTGTTTGTTCATAGCAAACCATCCCACTTAAAATACTTCTATAATGCATGCTTTAAGAACAACAAGACTCTAATCTCTTTTGATAATATGTATCGTAGTTGTAGATGACACGCCACGTATAAAACCTGCAGACCACGACCAACAAACCGAATAACAGTTTTGGCAGTATCAAGTACATATCATCCAATATTAACATTGTATGAAGTAAATGACATCAAAACCAAATAGATTTCGATAGTGTTAGTGTTCTCGTATTTATCATATTGCCAGTTATAGTTGTATTTTTGTTTGGTGAGGTATAATTATGTATCCTATTGGGCAGGAAGGAGTTCATTTCAATTTACTACCAATACTATGATTTTTTTCTCAATGAATTACTTCACATAGAACCTGACCCACTTCCATTCCCCCCATTATTCCTAGAGATTTCAGCTTGTAATGTTTGTTGCTGCTGTAGGAACTTCGCAGCGGCAGGAAATCCTTGAAGGTCGAATCCAGGAGGTGCGACTATTGCTGCTCCTACTGCAGCACCTGCAGTTCCTTGGAGGTACGCGATGAGCCGCTTCATTTCTTCCAAAGCATTGGCTTGCATGAGGATGTAATTTTTAGCTAGAAGAAGGGTTGCAATTTTGGACAGCTTACGCACAGACGGAGAATGGGCGTATGGGATGACGGACCTGTGAAGTTATAATAATAATTAATATCAACGATATGTCTATATTCCATATTATTTCCATATTTTATGTTGAAGTTTGTATATACAGTGTGACACACTTATGATAAAGACACCCCTGTATTTTAGTCATTTTTGAAAGCAGAGAGTTGATTTTTGGTAGAGGCAAAAACCTTCATGGGCCGCACTTTTCGCAATACTTAGCATGAGTAACAGCCCTAAACCCTGCCTACTGCGATTCCGCGAAAAGAGCAATTTCTCGATATATATTTTGCTAAGCATGGGAAATACCGAAATTAATTGTCACGATTTCTCCTCCAATTGTTGTGAGAGGAGACCCCAGTATCATATTAATAAGCATTGTCCTGGCAAGGATAGAAGAGTTTGAAGTTTGCATTCTTCCCCCATTTTAGTACTACCTACTGCAGAAACACATTCTATGGTATTGAATCATGATATCAATGATTTTTGGCTTTAGAACATGGATATACCAGACATACATCATAGACAATGTTGTTTCGACCCGTCATCATGGAACCACGAATGTTTTGTTGGACTCAACTCTCTTTGAAAGGATAGGATGGATGTCTCCTTCTACGAGACCAGCAAAATACTTTAAAACACACGTAATATACGAGGAGCCTTCAAATATTTGAAACGTTATGTGAAAAAGTTGTCAGCATTAAAAAATACATCTAGATTTGAAGTCATGGCCATCCAAGCAAATTTTTTTTATCCATTTTTTTAAATGGGAACTACGACAAAAAAAATGCTAGAACGTTAAATAGACAGCATCCTGTATATGACGGTTCAGTTTAAAACCTATAATATTACGAATTACACAACTATGGTGTTAACCACGGTCAATTTTTTTGCAAAGTTATTTTTATTTTTTGTTAACACAGAAAATTACTCAAAATTGTACTGAATGTAACAAGAACTAGAATGATGTTAAATAGTATCAAATCACAAAACATCAAAATAAAATAGGTATTTCGTAACAAACTCATTGATTTTCTGGAGATTATTTTGGAGAATTATTTTGGACAAGAAAATCTCCAGAAAATCAATGATGTTTTGTTATTTGATGTTTTTGAATATTAAGTTCTTGTTACAATTGTTATAATTTTGAGTAATTTTCAGTGTAAACAAAAAATAAAAACAATAACTTTGCACCAAAAACTTTGAAAATTATTTTCTTCTTCAAAAAAATTGACCGTGGCTAACACCATAGTTATGTAATTTGTGATATTGCAGGCTTTTGAAATAAACCGTCGTATACAGAATGCTGTCTATTTATCGTTTCGGCAAATATTTTTTCTCGTAGTTGGTAAAAATAATAAAACTCCACTTAGACGGCCATGACTTCAAATCTAGATGTATTTTTTAATGCTGAACAACTTTTTTAAATAACATTTCCCAAAATTTTTCAAAATAAGAGTAGTTTACTCTTGTCTCAAAATCAAATATTTGAAGGTTCCTCGTATATTACGTGTGTTTTACTATATTTTATTGGTGCATGTTTAGTTTTAGGGAATGCACAAACTTTTATCAGGAATAACTTTTTGTCGAAAAACCCTTGATAAATAAGTGTCCCATATGGTGCACACTTTGGGGATGACACTGTACAAACTGCGTGACTGTTGAAAAGTAATTGTTTTAAAACCTTTCCCAACGTCGTAGGCTGTAGAACTCTTGCTTGAAAACAAAAAACAAATATGTAGAATCATGAAACATGTGATCCTAAAGCGAAGGAGTATCTTTTTTCCGGTCTTTGGTTCTTATTGGTTCAAAGTTTTTTCTCAAACATATCTTTGTTTGCAGTGACTGAAAGCTAATGAAACTTCGCTTCTCAAAAATTACTCCTAACAGTTTCTGCATGGTATACTTTATACCCCCTATTTGTGTGAATCTCTGTCATTCATAACAAAAATAAGCAAAGCAACAAAAATTTATGATTTTTGTGGAAACATTTGTTTCATTTGCTCCCTTTACAACCCTTCAACTTTACAACACAGCCGAAGGGAATTGGATATCTTTCCCTTTTTCATCAATGCTTTCATAGCTTCTGATGCCTTTTGGAGTTTTCTCCAATCCTTGAATAAAGACACCAAGAACTCGTATGGTACATGTTGTTCGGATAGAACAATCCCCATAAAAATATCAAGTGTATTTTTCATCATTGCCTCCCATTTTACGAGTGGTATATTTTTTAAAGATAATATGGTAGATATTTATTATAACATACCTAAGTTCATCCAAAGCATCATTCAAATCGTGCATTCTTCTTCGTTCTCTTGCATTTATGTTCAGGCGAACAGTTTTTCCTTGGCGGTTTTTGCCTTTAGAAGATTGAGGATTTTGAGGATTTTGCATCCGTAAATCTTGACTCCTTGAAAACGGAAAAAAATTCAATCACAACAAAACATGTTTTGATCTTCCATTTAAACTATTAGAGTTCAGATAATTGTCTTATTTGCCTTCCTATAATCCGTGTAATTAGAGAAAGTATCTCAACTTCA
Organism: Leptinotarsa defecta; assembly: GCA_015342085.1. Classification (NCBI taxonomy): domain Eukaryota; kingdom Metazoa; phylum Arthropoda; class Insecta; order Coleoptera; family Chrysomelidae; genus Leptinotarsa; species Leptinotarsa defecta. The sequence goes on from WOGO01000260.1 coordinate 20,658, forward strand.
ACAGAAACATTCATTTTCTCAAATAGTTCCATTCTCCACCAAGGAATCCCAATCATTCAATGGATCATCGATGCAAATACTCTACAGACATACGTACCTAGATCCCTGTGTAGAACATCCTGGATCAGGATTGTTTTCATCTGAAGGTGGTCCATGACTAGCAATATTCGGTTGGCATCCCTGAAAGTAGAATCCGCCAAGTCCCACTGCTCCCAGAGGGGTTCTCCTACCAGGAATCTGACTATCTTCCGGTGTATTTGACGGAAATTGTGTGAAGCTGGATTGATCCAAAGCGGCTGCAGATTGAGATGAACCAGCTCCTGTTGCTGTGCTGGCCGTCTGGGTAGAAAAATAAAAGTGGAAGAATAGAAATTTACGATAATGAACATTAAATTGGGTAATTTTGTTATCTATAATTCCAGTAATAGAAGATTTAAAATAATGCATCACGTCAGGAGCATATAACACCAATCATATAACACATAAGTTTGTAAATAAAAAATTATTTCGTTCGCGTGGTATTTGATTTTTGGGTATTCCCAGATTATCTAACATCAAAATATTCTCATGTATGTATGTATCTTTGATGAATGAGAACATCTATTTAAAAACTATAAATGTAGTCAAACAATGTTTCAGCCAAATGAAGCATACGTTATTTTTATAAGATTTCTTTCTAACAAATATTTGACGTGATTCTTAAGACTACTACATAACTCTTTTATTTGTATATCGATTGAAATGAATCAGACACTAAATGTTAAGTGAAGCTTACGACTATATGATAGTGAAAACCTCTACCAAATCGGTGAAGCCACACAAATGCAGTTTTTCTCAAATATCTTCCATGTATAGACAATGATTAGTTACTCTTATATGTATTGATTTTGAGCCTTTCAATGATACTTTACTTTTTTTTACACCAAAACTTTGATATGCTTTCTACCGCCAAGCATTAGAACAGAAAAGATGCATTAAAAGAGATGAGTGAAAGAAAGTATTCCACAGTTTCTGAGTTGAGGATCATTAAAATATCGAGAAAATACTTTATCTTGAAAATTCAATGGGAATTATCTTTGGGTGATCAGCAGAACGGAAGTGTACTCTTGTAACACAAGTTATTCCAATATTTCGATAAAATTTATTATCATCTTCAGGGAAAAGCTACAAATTGTGTATGATAGTAATACACTATAAAAAATTATTAATATGAAAGGTCAACTTACTGTTAGTGAGGTTGGCCGTGTCGAAAATGATGTTGCATTTAAAAAATTGAAACATGTCAATACAATAAACAAAGTCACTAATTTAAAGAGGATGACTCTTCACAAGATACAAAGAAGAATATTACATTAAAATTGGATAAAAATCGTTAATTGTTTCAAAATTATGGACTACCGGTGAAAGCCATGAGGTTGAAGAACAAAAAAGAGAGACACAGAACAATTGACACTGTCAGCTGTAATGTAATTTAGTTTGAAAAGGTGTGTTTGGTTGTAAATGATAATCCATGGAACAAAAGAGAACTGATTTTGGTGCAAGTGTGATCAGAGTCATCTGCTGTTCTGTAAGTAACTCAAGGAGAAAACCCAAAAATCAAATATGTTAAATTGACTGAACAACATCCTCGTTGATCTTTAGGAGAAAACAAGTGAATAGGTGTTGAAAATTGAAGTAAAACCCTGCCTTAGGGAGGTTGGAATTTTTTTTGTTGAAGAGAAAATGTTTGAAATTTATGAAAATTATATTGATGAAAAACCAGAATTATTATTGGTTTGGAATTCATGTCAATATCTAATAAAAAGGCATATATTTCACTGAGGTGATCAGTATCTGATATTTTGTTGAGGCAATTATTGGATTGCAAAATGAATGACATTTCCAAAAACAATCTTTCAGATGCGTTTCTTTCAGTTGATGAAATTTTTGTTGAAATATAGTCCATTTCATGACCTTCTTTGAACACATGGTTACTGAGAGCACATCACTCAGGATGTAATCTACTATCACTTCTTTGTGAACTGATTCTGTCTTCATGTAATCTTGACGTTTGACCAATATATTCCCTACCACAGTTTAAGCAAGGAATAGAATAGATTAATTGAGATTGTAAGTTAATTGGAGTTTTATCTTTGAGTTTATAAAATAATTTATTGATGGTGAATATGGTTCTGAAAGCTATTTTTACATTTAAATCTTTGAAAATTCTGCATAACTTGGGTGTCATATCACTTATGTATGGAAAAGAAGAGAAAAGAATAGGAACTGGAGGTGGATCAGTCCCAATTGTGACATTTTCAGTCTCTAAAGGATTTGTGTCCAACTGATTGTTATTATTATTTTGAACGTCAACGCTTGACGTACTAAATAAGATCTTCTCAAGTAGAGGATCCGGGTAGGAAATGTTAATAAATAATTGAAAAAGTGTATTTGAATTTTTTTTTATGGCAGAATACGGTTCTTCATTTGTTTGACCAAATTGATTTTCGTTGACTGTTTATGGTATGAGCAATAGTTCAAGAACCTACCAGAACTGATAGGTTTGCGATTCCAATCTATGAGTAAAGTATTTTCTAGTATTCTGATAACCTTTGTTATTGTTCGTTGTTCTCAGTTTCGGTGGTGAACTGTATGTGAGGGTCATAACTATTAAAGATGTCACAATCTCAGATAGTCCATCTTGAGGAAGGGATATAATAATGTCATCGACATATTTTTTTTATAAAGGAAAGATTGAAGGTAAGTACCTGTAAGACCAAATCTAGCAGGTCATCTATGACATAAGCTGATAAAATGGGGCTAATCTTAGCTCCCACTGGAGTACCAAAAGTTTGTTCATAAATTTTAGCATTAAATGAAAAATATGTGTTATTAAAAAGGAAAGTTATAAGTTGGAGGAAACCGTCTTTTTGAATGTCACAAAATTGACCACTATGTCCCCACTTTATATCAATAGATCTGAGACAAGTGTCCAAATAGACATTACATCTAAGCTCGCAATAACATAATTATTGGGTAGTTTCATTTTATTGAATGTAGAGAAAATATCAAAAGAATCTTTAATATAGTTTTGATTGTCAAATTCATAAGCTTTAGTTGAAATATCTGTTAGAAAAGAAGCAAGTTTTTCAGTGGGAGAACCAATTAAAGCAATAATGGGTCTAACAGACAGTTTTGGTTTGTGAATTTTGGGTAACGCATAAAATTTGGGTAAAGTCCTAGCATAGTTGGTAATACGTTTTTTTGTAATTTCGTCAATCTGATTGACTTCAAATAATTTTTTAATCAAATAATTACAATTACGTTGAACTTGTAATGTAAGATCTTTACTCACCTGTGAGTAAAAATCACAATTTTCAATAAGGTTTGTGGAAAGGTTAAAATACTAGTCCCGGTCAAGTATCACAGTGACATTGCCTTTATCTGACTTGATGACTATGAGGTTACGATTATTTTTCAAGAAATGTTTAGTTTTTAAGAAAAGGTTTTGGAAAAAATTGTTGTTAACATGTATTTTGGAAGTTATAAAATCGGTAATAATATTACTAGATCGTGCTACTAGAGAATTTTTTTCATTATCTTCAGTGATAGTGGAAGTGATGAAGTCAACATCAGCTTGGAGAATGGAGAATGTACCATCAACGATGGGTTCAATGCTAAACTTAGGGTCTAAGGCCAAACAATTTGAAATGTCCTCAGGGATACTAATGCCTGAAAGATTCTTATCCATTCTGGTATCGTGGAAAGTTTTAATTTATTAATTGCAGATAAAAGTTCGTTAAATTTATTTAAATTCTTCAATCTAATTTTATAAAAGATTTTATTAAAGTAAATTTGTTGTCTTCCAGAAAATTCTAAGAAAACAGCATGATTTCATAATTGGATTATCTCATTCTTAAGCAACTCTAAGTTGTGTTGAATGTGATAAAGAGATTTATGATTACTATTGATTTCAAAATCAAGAAATTTGGTTCCTAACCTGTCATTGAAGGTTCCTGTTGTGCTATTATATTGTACTTCTTGTCTTAACACTAATTGATCAATGTGTGTTATGTGTTTTGGTAGTATTCCTACGGTACGACATCTTAGGAGGAAACATCTACGGTTTTTTCCTTGGATAGCTTCTTCTTTATACGGGATCACTATTTCATTTTATTGACTATTTCAGTGGCTCTTAGATCTTCATGAAGACAAAATTTTGCGAATTACGCGTTTTGATGCCAAAATCCAATATTTTTGAAATAGTAAGAACTGTACAGTTCCTATACCTGCATGGAAATACTTTTTATGAAAATGTTCAATAATTAAATGGGTAAACTCTGAGTTACTAGGTAAAAGAATCGGATGTTTCTTATCGTAAGATAGGTTAGAATTGTTAATCTACCTCCCACTCTGAGTAGCCCCTCATTGTCTATGAATATGTTCAATGTTTTGAGCGGCTTCGAAAAATTATGTGATTCAATTTCTTTGAGAATGCTAGTTGTTGAGTATGTTCAACAAGAGGTTTGGTTGAGTTTAGAAGCTCTTTAGAGGAAAGAGAACCAGACAATTTGCTTCTCGGATTTTTCGAATTGAAAATCGAATTGAATCTTTGGCAATATGCTAAAATTCGTTGTAATTTTCCGAATGATGATATATCTTTTAATATTTCGTTCAAACAGTGTGATCGATTTACTAATAACAAACCAAGTTTGCGTTCCTCTTCATGCGTGGTATACATTTTGAAATCTGACTTGTGCCACTTACTCTGAAAATTTTGCAAAAAGTGGGTCCTCGAATCAACATGATGCCATAATTCAGGCGACACTTTATCCTAAATATATGTGACTTTATTACTCACAAAAGTTTCCCATCTGTGCGGAGAAGCTTTGATCCACGCAAGAGTAGTTTTCGAATCTGTCCATGCCCAAATAGAACTGAATTTAAATTTACCTTAATATACACTAAAGACAAATGACATTAAAGAAGAGAGGAGTACAGCAGCACACAACTCCAAACATGGAATAGATATGCGCTTGAGCGGGGCAATTTTCGATTTCTCACAGACAAAATATAGCTTCGATTTCTGATTTTGTATTTCACGAAAACAAATGACAGCATAACCTTTGTTTTGAAACGTCACAAAAAACATGTAGTTCACATTCAAAATGAATATTGTGTAATAATCTGCGGGGTAATTGAATTCCTGACAGTGAATTCAATTCTTCTTTATAACATGACCAATATTGAATAATTTGTTTATTGGGAGTTTCGTCCCAGTCTGAACCTGAAACCCATAACTGTTGAATAAGATATTTTTTTCAAAACGTTATAGGGGCAAGAATTTCAAATGGATCAAATACACGAGCAAGTTCGGACAGTAAATTTCGCATCGTGTAAGGTCTATTCAATATTTCAACTGAAAATGAAAAATTATCTTCAGAACAATTCCAAAATAATCCTAAAATTTTATGAAAGTTTTCTTGGCACTGATCAAAAGAAATTAGAGATGTGTCTAAATATGATTTGGGTAAATGAGACAGTAGGGAGGGCTCATTGATTGACCACTCACGTAGATCGAAGTCTCCTTTCTTCAATAGAGTTATCAACTTTTTTGAAGACATAAAGCACCTTCAAACGTCGCATGACCTGTTACGATGTCATCAATATAACAATCGGACAACAAAGAAGCAGATGCGAGCGGAAAATTGGCACCATCTTCAGCCACCAATTGC
>WOGO01000261.1:0-26359 GCA_015342085.1 Leptinotarsa defecta
GAACCATACATTTCATTCTATAAAAGAGAGGACATTGGCAGATCATGATCTTAAGGTGACGTGATGCTGCAGGTTTTTCCGGGTTTTCCTGCAGCTGAAAAAGCAAAGGCGCCACTAAATCAATGAAGTCGCCCCGGAGCGCCAATTAATTTTTGTTGTTCTATAATTTCATGATTTGTATTTTGGAAGTGTTTTTCACTGACGTGATCATTATTAGAACGGATGAAAGGCAATTTTTTTGTGCAAGGTTATTTGATACCTTAAAAAAAATTGATTTTTTAATGACGTAGACGCGTTTTCCGCGCATGAGCTGTTCTGCGCATTTTGGTACTAAGTACTATAAAAAATATTTTCATGAGTTTGCCTTATATTCATTTCAAAATCTCCACTATTCACATCCTGACAGTAATAAAAAAAATCTGTTTACAATTTCATTTCATACATTACGGAATGTTTCTCATTTTCAGACTGAAATATCCAAGTTCTGAAAACAGTTTTTTCAAAATTATGGTAATGAAAAGTGACAATACTGTGGAAAAACAAAAATGAGAATAATTGAAAAAACTTCAAGTTTTTTATACTTAGGTACCTATATTTTTATATTTTCAATTGAAATACTTGAAAAATGTAAAATGTATTGTTACATCATTGAATGAAGTAATGACAAATCCTTGCAAAATGAGATTTCACAAAAAAAACATGAAAAAATTATTTGCTTTCTTTGAGTATTTTGAGTAAATATTAGATTTCAAATTATCTCGGCTGAAAAAATATTGCAATTTATTCAATATATAAACACTGATTTATCAGATTTCAATGACATCTATTATACAAATAATTATAATGAAAAAATGTAGTTATATAGGTATTACTTATACTTACTCAAAAAATATACATTTGAAATTTAAAAATTATAACTAAGAATGTAAGCACGCATAAAAAAATTATTGTTCTATAAAAAATTACATTAAATTTAATACTTATAAAAATTATATGATAGAATATTACTGGAGTTCTACCCCAGTACCAAACCGTTATTTTAAACACCTCGACACGTCATTTCAATCACCAAAAGTGATCATCTTCAAGAGTTTGATCTTCCTCTTGAAAATGATCACTTTTGGTGATTGAAACACGTATCGATGTGTTAAAAATAACAGTTTGATGTTGGGATAGAACTCCAGCACTATTCATTACTACACCAAAAGTTCCAAACAGTGCATCACAAGTTATATGATAGAGCTGATCGATACTCGATACTCTTCGTTCAACGGAGATATCGCCAGTTTTGCTAGTTGAATTAAAACTAGTATAACCACAGAAAAAAATTGTTGAATCAAACTACGCCATAATTTAAGATTCATTTTGGAATAATTAATATGGCCTCCTATCGCCGATTTTTATATATTGTTTTTTCAATCCGTGGGTTCTGCTAGTTTTACCGTTTACCAAATGGAAGTCCTTTACTGTGGGCTTCTTCATTAACCCATTCAAAGATTTTTCTCTGATCTTTTGAATCGTTCATTTGTATGATTAAGTACCTAGTTGATTTTCCATGTGATGAATTAGCTATCGCTGATTTTTCGGGTGATGTTTTTCAAAAAAATTGTGCTGGCTTTACAGTTAATTTGGCAGAACCAAATCGAGTATCTCCCTATTTTGGAAATATCGAACCTGCAATTATTTTAGGTTCCTTCATTACTTACTTTATTGAACAATATTATGCTCCAAGTTTAAACTGAATATTTGGGTGACTGATCAAGTACACATGACAGACTCGAAAATAATCAATTGTGGATGAGAAAGAAATATATTTTGTTCCTCAACAGGGTAATAGAGCTCAAATAAGCCTTGAATTATTGCAAATTCTAACATTTTTTTCACACTTTTACCTATAGCGTCCAAGATAATCATCCAAACATTCAATTCAAATGACGAGCAGAAAAAATTTTGAATGAGGGGGGGTTGACGAAGGAGCCTTACTCCACCTAGCACCTAGCATAACTCCATGATTGAAAAGAAACAACACATGAAAAATTAGCGATATTAGGTAATAGGAGCCTAAAATTCTTCATGGCGTAGTCGATATTTCCCTTCAAGAGCAAAATATTCGAGAATAGAGTACATAATTCAATAATGGCCTGAAAAGTCCGTAACTCGGAAAATGCCTTGCGTTAGTTGTTGCCTCCCGAAATTGACGCCAGCTTATATTGAAAATTAGTTTATGTGAGCTCATAAGAGCTCAAAAAGTTCAAAAGTTACTCAAAATCGATTTTTAAAATTGTTTCACCAATAGAAACGTACAGTATATATAGGATATAGGATAAAGAAAATAACTTTTGTCTAACTTATATTTAACTAGTATTTCAACAAATTTCCCTAACTATTACCACGACGAATATTACTTTCATCTGGCGGAGATGTGTGTAATCTGAGTTGAAATTTAATTTTACAAACCAAACATGTCGATATGGCTTTGGAAAATCCCTGTACTTATTTCAATGACTGCCATTTCATTGATAAGGAAAGTAAGTAGAATGTTCAACGAAATTCATTTTTCGTAGAGGAAAATCAGTTTTTCATCGACCTTTTTTGGGTAAACTAAAAAGTTTGCCCTTTCTATACTTGTATAAAGTTCTGCATTATAATATTTTTCAGATTGTGGAAGGTGAAAAATACCCAAAAAAAAGGTCGATGAAAAACTAAGTAGAATAGTTTTAGAAATGTAACAGTAAGATCAATATATCAGACAAATTTTTAATGATAGCCAACTTTCAGGATATTGGAAAAGGGTGTCATATAACTAGGGTTGTTATTTTTTGAAAAATCGACACTTCAGATGTAATTTATCCAAACACCTTGTATTTTGACTAACTACTACACCGTTTTACAAATAGTAGAAATTTAAAGAATAAATTGGTTGACACTGTTTGATCTACTTTGTATAAAACATATTTTTGAAAACAATACATTAATTTCCAATGTTTTATAGATAACTTACGAATTCTGGCACACCTCAATTATTTTAGTAGATATTGGTGAACATTCCAACCGATATTTGGTAGAATCGTGATTCACCGCTTGATCCAGTTATCACAAAGTTACAAATTACCAGTTCAAGTACCGATAAAGTTGCTTTAAAATTGATGACATCACAATTTTTATCAGACATGACAGAGAAAAGTGTTGCCACTTTGATTCACAAAACATAGAATTGAATAAAACAAATACTCAAATATAATTTTACTGAAGATTTTTATTTGAATATGAATACACTAGTACTTAACGTTTTCAGATAACAGGTAGCCAAGTTGCAACACATGTATAACTATACAATGAGTTCCTCAAGCATATCTAATGGAGTAAAAAATATATAGTAGGTATACTATTTCGGCCAGGTCCATAAAAAAAATGTAGAATTTTCACTGACTTGACTTGAAATAATTTTCGAAAACATCCCTAAGTTCAGCACAATGATTTGGAATTTGTATGAAATTTTTCTTCAATTCAAGCTCAAATCGATAAGTGAATTCTAAACCAATAATATCCAATATTCAACATTCCACTTTAGTCTCTTGCCAGAAAGTCTGAACACTTACCAATTTGTACTAAATTCTCTTTTGCTGCAATGGCATTTTCATATTCATTTCATAAAAAATAAATATTCGAATTAGGATGCGATCTTCAGAACGCCGTGTCGTTTTGAAATTATTATTAGTATATTACGTACCGAGTGAGATAAAAAGCCAAGTAAACAATTGTAAGCACGAGGCGTTAGCCGAATGCGATAATTCGCGAGTAGGCGTAATTGGCCTTATCCTCGAGGTGCGTACTATATTTTTTCTACGACTGACCGTAGAAAGAAATGGTACAATATATTTGTTTGAGATTATGGCTTTCAATTTTAAACTCATCAGTCAGTCAGTCAGTCACAACTCAATGAAATGATTTAAAAATTGGTGACAATATTTCCTACAAATTATTCGGGTTCATTTTTGTTATAAGTTTTTGCTGAATCTTCGAAATAAACGAGAACGTTTTCGGAAAACGAAGTTGTTTTTCTTTTCACTCCAACTTATAAAATTTTCGAAATTGTATTCGTATTTTTCTCTCGATTTTGCCGGGTAATACTTACCTGGTGGGGTAGCGCAAACTTCTTGATCGTTATCACTATAACAGCTTACAATTAAGTGGTTTATTATCGAATATAACTAGATTAATTACCGACCCACAAACTGTTGAACAATAAATTTACTGATTTTGGTTCTTGGACAATTGAATGTATTCATGAGATCATATTTATATCAGAATAAATGTTACATATCTCATCACTTTTTGAAATTTCTCACGGAAGTAGCCGCCATTATTTTAGAATACACGTACCTATATTCTAAATGGGCCAATACCTACCTGCTGTCAAACACGTAATGTAAAAACCCAACTACATTTGTTATTTTTAATGTCCTTATCCTTTTTCGAGTTTTTCAGCAGTTTTACACCCCAAAGTAAGAGATAAAGGTCACAGTAATAGTGACGATAGAAAAACCAGCAAATTACTATGATAGGGCAAGGGCATGGCCCATTGAAAAGTAATTTTCAGGGATACATCTTACCGGCGCCATTTGGTTGGAATCCTAGGTATTCAGACAAAAGACAGAATTGACATGCCAGCAATCATTTTTCCGAAAGGTAGTACTTTTTCTTAAAACTCTCTGTAATTTGTAAAAAAAATGACCTCCACGATTTACGACAAAAATTTTTGATTCCTATAATTTCAGAGCAACTTAAAAGGTTACCTGAAAATATAAACAAAACCAAATTCTCTACCTTCAACTTTCAAAAATGGAATAGCACAGATGAAAAACTTTCGGTAAGGTTGAGAATAAATGAATATATCACACAGGAATAATCGTATAATGTATTGACGCCCTCACTCTTGACGGGATGTTAATATTTCACAAAGAAAATGACGCATACCTTGTCACCAATATTCTAATAAAATTGACATAGTTTGAAACGTCAATGATTTGTAAACTCTCGTCCACATTAAATATAAACAATGGTGCAATCAGTGGGAACTATTGTTAAACAGGTACAATTTGAGTTTATTGCAGAGGCGTTACCCAAATTCTTTATAATGAATTAACAAAGAATCGAAATCACAGGAAGTTGCTTCAATATGGTTACGCAATAATTCATGTGTTCTTATATGGATATGTTGAAGAATGCAAAATTACGCCTTCATACCGGCAGCGTAGGTTGACAATTCGACGAAAAACTGGTTTTCATAAAAATTCTAGCTGGTAGAACATTCCACTAGTACGAACTATTAATATCAGATTAAAATTCTCTTGAAATTATTAAAATTCCTCAGCTATGTCCACAGTGACCAAATTGACAAGGTAGGTATGAAAATCGCAAACTTAATCGATCACTGAGAATATCATTGTTAAGTTTTAATTTCTCAAAAATAACTCAAATATATTAATTATTCAAGAGGAAAGACATAAATCAATGAATAATCCCTCGGTACGTTATTCAGTGATTCATTTCAAAAGAATCTGCAAAAATATCGAGTTACTTTTAACGACGACATTAGAAAGATCGATACTTATTCTGGACTGACATTTGTAAGTTTGATCGTGGAATGTATTGAACCGTAGAAATAATTTATATAGATGGCCGTGAAAAAATGTTTAATCGAGATTCTTTGGATTTTTCGTTAAACTGTCAGAAATGTCAATAATGGAGCAGCGTCTTATGAAGGACAATTTAGCGGTTTATTATTAATGGGAAAATTTATGATATTACAAAAATTCACTCACCATCGTATCGCTCAGCCTGTTCGGCTAATTTTGCCTTGTACACGTTATCCTCCCTTTCAGACATTTTTGGATGACTTTCGATTTAATTTCACAGCACTTATCACACAAACTCTTTAAACTATCTCCGTATTGCCAATATGGCCGCGCCCGCCACACTAATACCCGAATCTGATCGAAAAACTTTCGGGTCTTAACGTTTCTTGACGACAGTAAAGAGCGCTAAAATTTGAATTCAAAAGCAATTATCTTATCGCTTTCCATTTCTGTTATGATAAATTTGATGATTATTTGGCGACTATTTTTAAACTTTTGAAGGATGGGTAATGACAAATAATTTCATTTTTTTATAAACAGATAAGAATTGTTTTTCATGGCATTCTTTGTATCCAATTGAGCCGAAGACTGATATGACCTGAGACACAGTCAAAACCATTTTATGTCTATTTAATTATTCATTTGAATAAATTCAAAACAATTTCATTACTAATCCATTCGAAATGTAGCGCATTTCTATTTTTTGAAGTAATCTACAGAAATGTTTCTGTTGAATTCAAGAACTCGCCTGAAATATTATTGGAAACTTTTGAATAATGACCATGGTCAATGCCAAGTGCTTAACGACTTGAGTGAAAAAAATTTAAAAAAACGAGTTTTTGAAAATTCTCCGATGTCTTTATCTACTCTTCCACACTAAACTTTGACACGTTTCTATTGGTTGAAGGAAATGATTAAAAAATTTCTATTGAATTTAAGAACTTGCCCAAAGTGATTAAGTTTACTTAGCAGTGGATTCACTCATTGGAAATTTTGAAACATATCCTGGAAACACAATCATAAATCATGGTCGTACTCTGCTCGCCTATGGTCGATAAAAACATTCTACGTAACAAGTTTTCTTTTTACGAGTGTGTCGCGACAGTTGAAACTTGGCTCCGTGGATAGAAGGGGAAAATGTTGATCTCACTTTTTGTGGAAATTTTGTCTTTAACAGTTCTCATCAGCCAGCCTAACCTTCCAATCTAACCCAATATATTCACAATCACAGAAATCTTAATTGAGAACGCGTTTCAAATATGGCGAATGGAATCGTTTTAAGAGAGAAATCTGTAATCGCTGAAACACTGTAAATGATCCATTCACAGTGGCGGCACATAAATCAATGTGCGTACCATAAGAAGGGAAGTTGTGTAAAGTAATGCCTATTGCCTTTTTCACCCCAAATAAGTAGGACATTTGTCAGCGGACAATTCATCGTAATATAATCGATAAAAACGATCTGTACAATTCAAAATATAACAAAATCATTTTATAATATTCGAAAAATGATATCTTTTAACATGAGTGAACACAATTCGGAATATGAGATCATTGCATTATTTAGACATGGAGTTGTGTGTTTCCTAACGACATTCCTACTTCTCATTTCATGTCATGTAGTTGAATATAAATATTGACATATAAGTTTGATTGTTGTGAATAGGGATGAAATTTCTATGCAAACGATTTGTTCAAAATAAAGTACTCTGAGAAAGCTACTATTTAACATACAAGCACTTTCCAGACCTAAAAGGTAAATATTAGTTCTGTGAACACATTTCACATCATTCCGAATTGAATATTCCGAAAAATAAAGTTAGTGGGACCCGTCTATACTTTTGCAATAATTGAGAGAAATTATAAAACAGAAACCGAGGTGAAAATTTTTTTTTTCATTATTCAATAAATCGCTTCAATCTCTTGAGCTATTGGGCCACTATTACAATTTGGTTATCATTTTTATTGATTTCACATATTCTATAAACAATTTAACTATCCGATTGCCTTGAAAAAATTTTATTTTCATCAGGTAAGGTTTAACGCAACATTCTCTATCAAAGCAAAGACTCGAATCCGTGTAAATAAATTGATGTATAACACTGACTTCTTGTAACCAGAGTAGATTATTATTATTATTGAAGACAGGATGTTGAAACAAGTGTAAATTTTGTGTTCCATTGGTATTATGGGATTCACGTTATGTCCCATTCGAAAATAGCCAGTGCGATCTTACGATTTATATTATAATAATTTCAATATCAACAGTTCAAAAATAACTTTTCAACACGCTCAAAGGTCCGAACTGCTTTTCATAAAAGAGGATATATGCATCTCCACTCACAAGCGATTTTGGTGAAATTGGTGACACATGTGAATCATTGTATTCGTGCCAGTATAAAGGATGTCTGCAGAATGCTGTATAATGTCCGCTGTAGATAGACCCACTGTGATTCGAAAGTGCATATAGAATATAACGACGAGGAGTCACATTGTCTGCTGCATAATTGTTCATATCTAATCTATCTAGAGGAAATTCGATAGCTACTTTTAACTTGCCTCTAAATCTTTCTGTTTAAGAAAATCTTTTAAAATGAATGACTAAAATACGGGGAAACTTATGGATCGATAGAGACTTTGTGCATTTTCTTCTTTCCTTGCAAATTGAATACGTTGGTTTTCATGTCCATCCAATGTTTCCTCTCTTGTGAAGAAATCTAGGCATTGTGATAAACTCAATTGGCCAGTTCTTTGTGGTATGGGGAGTGACCAATCCCAGAAAGAATTGAAGATTACAGATGAGTGTCCACAATGTGTGCAGTTCATCGCGGATTTTAATTGACCAACGAAATTACTTACAATCTTAGAGTTATATGTACTCAAATAAATCAGCCACAACTCTTGTGCTTTTCCACTGTCGCTCAATTTTTCGTTAATCTCCGTTAAGGTCGGTTTAGGTTTCTCAATAATTCTATTAACGTCATCATGTAAACCTTCTAAAAGATAACGAAGAAACTCCTGGGCGTCTTGATGGGCATGCCCCATGAATCGAGCGGCAAAACTCTGAATCTAACTTTTTAAAGAGACTGTGTTCACTGCTCCATCAGATGAATCTTCTGACCACAATTTTTTGATCATTTCTGCGAAAGCTTCGATTAAAGCACTCTCCGTACTAGAAATACTAGTTTTAATATTTTTCATGTACTCATCCTTTTTCAAATATTCCAGTAACCATCTTATATTTAATAAACATTGGATTACACTGTTGCCAATATTTTTCAACCCATTAAGTCCAAGGGTTTTGATTGAAGAATGTATCACTGATCTAATTGTGTTGTAGCTGTTGGTGATACATTCGCCACCGCTGTTTCCTTTCCACTAATCACAGATGCGATGATTCTTCCCATCATTGGACCAACTGAATGAGGAATTTGAAGTTAAACTGCTTGAAACTGAATCAGATATATTCTTGGTGGTTTTTTCAATTTTGTGAGAGAAAGATAATTCCAGAAATTGTTTATATTCCTCTGCATCTTCTGAGACAATTGGGAAATGATCAATTTGCTTACTCCGTTTTGCGATTTTCATGGGAAATTTTGATTTGATTTGTGGGTTCAGGAATATTTCATGTAGTTTTTGAGTGGACGGAAGAGTACCCTATATTAAAGTGGCATTACCCTTTTGAATGGCGATACTGATTCTTTGAATTAAAAATGAATAGGCTCGGTTGCCATTGGAGAATTCATCATTCTTCTGCCAATTTCTTTAAATAATTCAGAAGTATGAGATCCAAAAACACCAAAGGTTTCAATTGCAACAGGAAAGAAATAGTAGGAACTTAGCAAAGTGGAGTATTTCCGAAATTTTGATTTTTCTGCAATCATAGTAGCTGCAAGATGTGAAGCTGCAACCCTATTCACGCAGGTGAAGTCAAAAACCAGAAGTTTTCCCAATTTCCAAGGAATTAGACTCATCCCGTCTGGACACTTTCTATCATCTCGACTAACACCAAGGGGTTCAAGAACTGTAGGAACTCTGCAGTGTCTGATCAGGTTATCTTTCAGACCATACAACAGGTCCACTCGAACATATCTATTGTATGGAGTTGACAGAATAAAACTCAATCACACTTTGATGGTCAATTAGTCAGAAACGTGTCAACAGTTTGCAGTTTTAAATGTTTTACATTTGACCATGATTTTGAATCAATATAAATAAAAATCAAAGTATTGTTGTTTAAGCAATATATTTATTTACATTATCACATATTAGGAAAAAGCTGTCAATTTCATGTTTGCTTACATAAAGAAGTATATTTACAAAAAAAAAAATATAATATTTACAGGAAATCATACAACATGTTTCCGCAAATGAATAAATTCACCATATAGAGAAAACAAACCACTTTTTTGATACTCTGTATAAACCTTTACCTGTACATTTTTGCCTAATATCCTAGGAAGGAAAGTTAACTTTCAGAAATAAAATTGGTAAAAATCAACTCTCAGATATTGGAATATTATAGGATATAAAAATAGCACTAGAAAGATATAGTTAAAATATATTAGGACAGTCGGACCAGTTCTGTTTTTCTTTAGCCTCCCAATATGTTCCTTTATAAGTATGATGAACTACATCAGAATCGTCTTCCTTAGTTTGTTCAAACCAAATGGGTTGGTATGGTTGATAAGGTCGTCCTATAAGACAGAAAACAACAATTTACTTATTCACGCCAATAAAAGCAATTTTTACCTTCAGTTGACGCCTTTTCTGCTTCAGCCTCTCTCTGCCTTCTCACAGCTCTTTGTTTCTCTTCTATTCTAATCTTCTCTTTGTTCGATTCGTCCCATTTACCCTCTTCCATCAATCTTTGATCAGGTCTTAATCTCGAGTCAGTTGGAGCTACTCCTTCTTCTGGTTCATTTAGTTGAGCAGCAAGTTCAGTGAAATTATAAAATCTGAAAAGAAGAGTTCGTAAATAATGATAATTAGCTCCAGCCGCTCCTAGGAAAAACAGTCATTTAATAAAGACTCAAGAGAGTTCATCAAAAAAATTAGAGATGTGAAAATAGGTCCTGAAAACATACTAGTGAACTTCGACGTGGTCTCTTTATACAGGATAGTTCCGGTCAAGGACCTGATATGGCTAATTGGCGAAGTATTCTTAGCAGATATAACTGCTCTCTTCGCTCAATATTCAACATCAACTTCTTTCTAGTGGAATGGTGTTTTTACGAACAAACGGATGTTGTACCGCAATGGGAGTCTCCCTGAGAAACTCTATCGCCTAAAAATGCCTTCAAAGGAGGTAGGTACAACGAAGTAGAATTCAAGCGGGCTATACGACCCAGGAGAACGTCAGAGTAACCCCACCTGGACCCGTCAAAGCTTTCCTCCCCTATGTTGAAAATGTTATAGGACTTAAGAGATAGTCTAATATCTGCTTTGACTTCAGAGAGCCGTTAGCAACACCAGGGGTATACCAAATCTCTTGTAGTTGCCGGTTGGTCATTGAAACCATAAAAAGAAGTATCGGTATTCATTCTCTTTGAATACAAGAGAAATTGTCGCTCCTGGCAAGCTGAAAAATCAGCTGGGCTGAACATGCTCTCACATGCACTCGCATTATCTAAATCGAAGATAAATAAAAGCTCGACAAAACTCAAAATTACTATCCAAGAATATATAGAAAGGCAACAGAAATTCAAAAACACAGGGATAATTTCAGTAGAAAGGAAAAGGCACAATGATCATTAATTGAATCTGGCATTGTGGTTTCTACATTGAAAACAACTCGAGCACTTCGACCGTTACTTCATCGCCTTTGTCTAGCGTAGACAAAACGAAATAATTCAACTTGCTGCGATGCACAAATTGATCTGGTACGTTTGCACTTATACTGGGATTTTGTGTCGGACAACCGACTGCTCTTGTACCTGATTGGTCTGACCCTTCTACAATTATTGAGAGAATCTTTCAGTTATGAAGTATTGCTATCCATGTCTTGTTGATGTTTAAGCTCTCTTCCTTAGGGTTGAAATTATTCTTATGTTTATGTATTTCTGCGGCCTCTCTGAATAGTCATAGATAGTGACCTCTGGTTTTATCAAGAACTTGCGTGCTTTGGAAGGCAATGTCATGGCTACCCTCTGAGAGAGTGTTCTGTAACTGTTGATTCATTTATCTCGTTGTAACACCGCTTATCTAGGGCAAAAAAAGTTCTTCCATTGGCCATTCCCTCCAGTGTCACTGATATTTGAATAAGCACTCCAATCACCAATCTTGACAGAAAACAGGGTTTATTAACAACACTCTGGTACAGAGCGCAAGACGTGACTGCGAACCGAAAGGACTACAAGAGGAAATGTGTCATCTGAAGAATGCGTTTCTGAGTAACGGATACATTATCATACAGAAACACTTCATGGTGACACTGGAGAGAATTTTTTTTTGGAAGAACTTTTCAGCCCTACATAAGCGGTGTGACGGACCAAATGAGAAGAATTTTTGAAAAACAAGTCCACAAAAACGACGGAGAATAGTCTCAGGTCAACAAAAGAACCCAGTAATCCATTTACACCCCATATAAGATAACAGCACAAAAAATCTTTGCATGTAAATAATATTCCCTCACAATGGATAGTCGCAGACAAAATAGTTTACAAAAAGCAATATATTCAATTAGTACATTTATTGTCGACTATCACATTTTTATAAAAAAAAAGATTAAAAGTCAACCAGATGTCACATCAACTTTGGAGAAATGCTGAATTTCAAATTGTGTCTGTGAAATCACGTACTCGGCGAATATCCCCCACTTTGAACTTATATTTCAAAATCAATTTTCATAATGACAAAAAGTTCATAAATGTATATATGCTGTTGAACAGCAGTTGAACATCTCTCATGATGGTCTTTACCCTCACCAAGATCTTTAGGTACATCAAAACGATTTAAACCTTATTGCTTATATAATCCACAAATTTGGTTTTTAATGCTTATCTACAATAATAGTTTCAGTAAAAGTTGAGGTGATTACTTTATTTTGCAACAATATATGCAGCCGTCTTTACCATTCTATATCAGCTTGCAGGAAAAAATACGTTATTTGTTAAATTTATTCCTGTCACCGATATAATGTATGGTGTCTACATGAAATTTTTTTTCGATTCCTGAAAACTCCCACGAGGAACATACAAATCATCATTACCTTTAGTGCACTAATTAGGAACATCATTGCAGAAATAATGTATTCATCTAAGTGAGGCGGTATTTTGGAAAATAATTATGTTAACAGAAAAAGGCCCTTTCTTATTGATCGGTAAAGGAACTTTTCATCATAGAACTGTTTTCCATTTCGTGTTTATGATATTCAGCTCTATTGGGCATTTGAAGTAGCTTGAAGATATTTAAAAAATTTTTATATCTGAATATTCAAAGTCAAATTAATCAAGAATATCGTTCTTTCTTATAATTGCGAAAGCCTGGAAAATATAGTTCCACGACAAGAAATACTTGTCGACTTCAACGCTACTTCTTTTCCTAATTTACTAACCTTTCAGAATCTTCTGGAGGAGGTCTACGTTTCCAGGCAACAACAGAAGGACCTGTTTGGTAAATTGGATTGCTGCTTGTTCCAGTATTGCCGGTAACAGGAGCAATTTCCACCTGATCATCCCAAGTACCATTTATGATCCACTTTACACTACCAGTGTTGTCCATCACCACACCCTTTACTCGGCGTTGGGAATCACGGGTGAAATAAGAGTAAGGGATGTATTTAAGATGACAATTTATTCCAGCTGCATTACCCTTACCAATAATTTCCATATCACCTATAAGTTATTGTTTATATAATTATTACCAATTCTATTATTAAAATTTCCAAGACACATTAATAGTTTATAATCTAGGGAACATTTTTCATAATGAAAGTCAAACGTTATTTGGAATATATTGAGCAGCAATGTAAAAAACACAATCGACTGAAGATAGTTCAAAATAAAATGCCTTGATGTTGTACTTACAGCCATTTGTTTCAGAATTGAAAATGCAATATTTTAATTGAAAACGGGAATATTCACTTAGGACCAATTACTTTTTGGAAAAAACTTTTTGGCCTTCTCTTTACCATCATTATATGTAAAGTCTAGTTTCAAATCCAGTCATAAAATTGGTGATGGTATAAAAACATTTTTTTCATAATCAATGTTTTTTTCTGAGCTGTAAAATTTTTATACAATATTTCTATGCCATATGAAGGATTTTGAAAAATATTTGTTTTCATTGAACAACTGCACCAGCTATTTCATTAGTTTTTGGTCAACTTAAAAAAATGTTTGGGGCTCAAAACGTGCATAAAATATTGACTTCACATCACTGAAAGAGGCTCATCTGCTTTTGTAGCAATGACAGTTTATAAAAACCATATATTCTAGTAACAATTTTGTTACCGTTGAATTGAAGATAGGAATATTTTTTTGTAGAAATTAGTTTTTGTGATCTATATATCTTCTTAACGAGTTTTTATGAATATATTCAATTTTGTTTGTTTCTTTGTAAATTTCCAACATTCTTTATAGTGATGGAGAAGTAGAAAACCGAAAGATTTTTTCTCTGATCTCTACTAAAAATTTTCCCTTTTCAATTAAAATTTTATATTGCTGGGATAGAATTAGCTAGCAGAATGACTGTTTTTTTGCAAACTGTTATTAGGACAAGGACAGATATGCCTTAGTGACATCAACTTGTAATATTCAGGAAAGTTTTAGATGATTCATCTTTGTGTTATATGTTTGAACTTCTATTGTCTAAAAGAATTTAAACATGTTTGAAATCTACGAAAAAAAAACAAAAATTTGGATGGTGTACTTGAAAAGGAAATATTATCAATACCATATACCTACCATGAACCTACTGCTTAATCTAATTCTTCAATAAACACATTTGAAAACCTCAATTGTTAGTTTTAAATGTTTGAAAACATTCTGAGATTCGACAAAGTAAAATATGTTAGAAAATGTTTCTTTGAAAAAAACCATAGATTCAAAGTAATAGCACACTTTCAACCATTTTTTATGAAACTCCAAAAGCTGTGATATCATTTTATATTATTTCTATTACTTACATTATGCTCATGGAAAAATTAAACTTCCATTTCGAATAATTTGTATAGAAAAATACTTGACACAAACACTAGACACAAAAATGTCAATTTAAATATTTCACAGTGCAGAAAATTAGACAGAGCCATTTCTAATTGGGGTTAGAGTATATCATTACTATATAAAATTAACTTACTGAGAAATATGAAATGCTCCCAGTTCATTAGTTATGAAAACTATTTGTGTACTAATAAAAACCCTAGAAATGTATTGAAAAATAACATATAAATAATGGAAAATGTCTATTGGTCTGAAAATCAAAGAAATTGCTGACAATTCACATTTGTGCAAGTTATTCAAATAAGATCTCTTCCTGATAAACGCAATCGTTAACTGTTTAGTCTTTGATTTTCGCTACATAAAAGGATGTTTCATTGTGTATTTTGTTAATGACTTTAATCATCCTAACTGTCTGTAAATTTTGGTGTGAATAAAACTAAGATGAAATTACCTCATATGATTATAGTTTTTCAGGAATAAATAAATGCTTATTATTATTATTATATTTTAAATGCAGTTCTGGAAAAGTCCCTTATTTCTAAAATTAACTGTCTGTGAATGACCTACCAGTTTTCAAAACTTACCATGCTGGTCAACCCACAATTTCCCTACTATGATATTGTGTACAGTTGTAGTAACTTTTCTCCATGAATACCTATTTCTGCTCTCCTTGAACTCTGCATGGGCTACACCCAATGGTATAACCTAAAAAATACTTGGTAAATCTAAAAACCAAACACTCCTCATCCAACCCACTCACCTGCAAGTATTTTCCTCTAAATTTAGATGTCATGGTGAATTCTTGCCAACTGTTCCAACCCCTACCTTCACAGTATTGAGCTGCCATAGGTGGGTGGTGTGACACTTGTTCATTTATCGCTCTCCAGCCTAAATCTTCCATCCGATCACATTCATAGGTTTCACCTAGAAGAGGATTGAATGGTTTGCCTGTCCGGTTGCTAGTGGTAGCATATGAAGAAATAGTGAAAGCAGCCAAATAAGCTAATTGTTCACAAGGATCGGTACATCTGTAAATGAATTATAATAATAAGCATTTAATTTGAATGTATGTGAAATGAAATAAAACAAAATTTGGGAGGACTACAAAGTTAGTGACATCCAATTTTATCAGTAGAGTCGAACTCAGAGAAAAAGAAGGTTATTTATTGCAAAATAAGTTTACACAAATGTACATCTGCTAAATTATAAAACAGTGTAACAACTATGTTCTGGAAAATCCAAAATTGTTATGTGAAACTGCAAGTTATGCGTTTTTACAATGAATACTTCAACTGATAGGTTTACTCGTAAGTACATAAAATATGTCTTGATATATTAGCAAATGTCCCAACTTGTTTGTTTTATCTTTGTATTGCATTGACAGTTTGGAGGTTATGATGTATAATTTGTGACTCCTTCCGACTCCTAACTACATGCTATGCATGTGAAAAAGCTCATAAAATAGTTCAGAAAATGTAAACATTTATTATTCAGTCTTTTGAATCCCCAATACCTAGAAGTGATGGATCCATAAAGTACAATTATCTAACCATCTAGAGTTTTTTTTCATGTAACCCAATCACAGTAAAGTGTAGCATCTTTTATACGGTTCTCACCGTACCATTCTTCAAACAGTCAGTAGTACATTTCAAACAATTAAAGTAGTCACTGGGTTCTCCGGTCTCATTGTAGACCAAGATACCACTGATGAAAAGCTTTCCAGGAAGGAATTCTTATCCTTCGATTTAAAAGAGCAAGATTAGTAACAAAACGGTATCTTGAAACGTGCACTAACAAATAATCAATGAACAGAAGTCGCAAGGTTATCATGTACTGCAGTCAATAGGTCAATTTGAACATCGTATTTCCTTATTTTCAATAAAGAAGTACATATGAGTAACTGGATTTGTTTCATTTAAACCAGTATGAAACAAAAAACACTTCAAAAATACATTACTTACATACAATATTGATTTATACAAGGGTCTGAGTACATCATAGATTATTACATCTATGGAATGAAAGATAAATATTGGTAAAATACATAATAAAAAGTGCATATCCCTATTGCTTACCATGAATTACTTGGGAAAATAGTAATATAGTTTGGGGGTTTAAATGGTTATTAATAAAGATTAAAATGGGTATTTTCTATCATACATCTGTGGTACCAATAAAAAAGACAACCCACAAAGTCAAAACTTGTGCGAACTGAGAATTAGCATGGTTTAAACTTTTACTGTGCTATTCCTAGCATGTCAATACACAAAGTTTTATATATTTCTGATCAGGAATCTTAATGACAGCACATAGACTGTCTATGTGTTATCATTGATAATAATCAGTAAGAGATAAGTGCTAAATATTATTATAAAATTGAGTAGGTAGTATTTTTTATTATAGATTAAATAAGAATGCGCTCTTGTCTCTAGACCCATTAACTTCCTTCTTCTTTTATGTATGAAGGATAATTTGAGTGGTTGCAGAAGTTGAGTAAGTTGAGTATGTTAAATTTTTTGAAATAATTCCTATGTGGGTCAACACGTAAGGTAGTATAATATTGCATCTAGCAGATGAAGGGACCTATTTTTGTTTCTTGGTTCAGAAAGCAACCAATGGTATAAATAAAGGTTGAACTAGAACCTCTGGCTTAGAAAAAATCCAAAAAACATGCACTATTCTGTCATCAGATCTGCAATACTCTTCTCCAAGCAAGTTTCACCAAGCAACCAAGTTAGCATCTTCACGAGATGACGAAAATGAAGATACCAACTTGGTTGGTGAAACGCGCGTCAAGAAGAGTAATGCAGTTCTGGTATTTGGGAAAACTGTTTGTTTTTGGAATCAAAGGTACGTACATACACAAAGTGAGTGCGAAAACACCTTTTCCAAGCCAGGTGTACAAAAAGTTTTTTCCGTCTACCAAATTGAGGTTTTTGTATTCAACTTGTTTCAATATAATTCAATTGATAAATTAATCATCACAATGGTGGGAGTTTTTAAAGAATCGAATGATGAAAGTAAAAGATGATTTCATGCAGAAGAGAAATAGTATAAATTTGTAATATATATTTAAGCTCCTGATACCATGAGTAAAACAACAGTGGTATACCTAAATTGAATAATTTTTTTGGAAAACTGACATTTTTTAATGTTTATTCACTAGTTATTGATACACCTTCAATAAAACAACATAGTTGAGACTTAATTCAATGAGAACCATTTTATTATGAGCAAATTGATATTCACTAATTAATAAAATAAAAATGATGTACTTACTTTGCTGCTTTATCTAACAAATCAGCATATTCATAATCTTCAGTCAAACGCTGTAACATCGACAAAGGTTCATTGAAATTTACTGGCATTGGTATTTTTGACAGATCTTTCCCTATACAATTCTTCATGATGCTCCATAGATTCAATGGATAGTTAGGTTTATCAGGAATCCTTGTTCTTCTCTGACGTTTATTTATGGCTGTGGCAATTTCAACGTTCGCCGTACCGCTTTCTTGTTCTACTCGTGGAATATTTGAATGCTTTCCCGTTACCACTACTACCTGGCCGAATATTAAATTGGTTGGAAATGATATATCAACGAAATGAACAGACTTACTTGTTTCGTTTCCTGAGCTTCCTCAGTTTCACTTGAACTGTCCGAGCTACTTCTTCTGTGTCCTGTTCCTGTTCTGATGTTCAATGTGAAACGTTCATCAGCAGACTGATTTGGAGTACCACCACCTTCTGCTAATGCATCGTAAAATTCATTGTCATCTTCCTCCTCATTCTCACTTACTGAAAATATCAAAAAAGAATTATTTTTCTCGGAAAAAGCTACTAGCTTCACCATTGATTTTGAAATGAACAGTTTTTGAATAAAACTGGAATCACAAAAATTTAGGTTATGTCATCTATCAAAATGAAATATTCAACATGGAATACTCAAAATTTGAAATACACTTCAACAAACACTGAAACAAAAGCCTCTCTTTTGAAAAAACAAAAAGCAGGTTACATGTTTACCTGAAAATTTTGATGTGGTTTTGATTTGGAGGTTAAGTTAAAAAATTATTATTTTCTAATAGGTATTACTTACATTTGAAACGATGTAAAACGTTATTGCGATGATTTTTCATATTATTGACCGAAACTGACAACAAAACATAGGTATCATACAAGCATAATGAGTAATGATATTTATGGAAAGTAGGATATACGACCACCTAATATGGTGATTTGTCCGATAACAATACAATTACTGTATTCTGTACTTTTAAAATTGAAGAAAATCGAATAATAAAGCACGAAGTGGCAATAATTATAATATTCAATTTTGAATCAAACTTGTTAACAAATTAATATGAAGGAAGAATTAGAGACGATTTATCATCGAGGTCAAATATTGCCCATGAGAATCAAAATAGCTACAAGTTGTCATTGGCGTATCCAAAGGGAAATCATTACCCGTAATCAGAGATAAAATTTACCGAATATTAATTAAGCCCACCGTCCCTTGAATACGTACCATGATTTTACAAATAAAGGGATATCTCAATTTTACTTTTCATGAATTTGTTGAGCGTCTTAAATCATTCGAGCGAGCCAGCGAACTATTTTTTGCGAGTAAATATCCTTCACAAATGAATCTCATTAGAAAAATATCATTTGAATATAACAACAAGAAGCAACTCAAAAAAAGCATTCAACATTTTTATATTTTTGTTATGATGCTCAATTTGAAATAGTTTCAAAATTGAGTGAAAAAAAGAAAAAAAAGAGCTTTAAAATAGGACCAGTGGCACTCAACTCCAACTTTCTAACAACTACTCCAAGACGACTCTCATAAGTTGGTGTGACATAAAGCTGTTTGAGTTTTGAATTACTATAATTTTGTTATTAGGCCTTCTGAAAATATCAATTTTTATGCTACATTTCAAATATGTATATGGTGGGACACACTTCCCGAGTTCATATTCTCATTCCTGTTTTTGAATTTATCCCAGTCAACCGTACTTTTCAGTTATGAAATAAGTTAGCTTCAAACGTTAATGAAAATTATAAAGCGGATGTTTTGCAAACATTAATATCCTTTCGTTATTTCTTATCGGATTGTTGAAATAATTTCATTATCAAACATAAACATTATAAAAATATGAATAAATATTCAAGGTAAATCAAACTCCACTGACAGACGAGTTTTCAAAAATTTAATAGTCAATCTAATTATTTTAGATTGTTTTATTGAGGAAGAAATCCATAGAATTGATTGATAAAGAGAAAATGTTTAAAAAAATCTGTTTAAAATCTGTTTTTCCGTTAATAGATTACTTATTTATATCTGAACCAGAATAAACTCAACCTACATTTTTAGGTGCAACGCACATTTTTAGTTGTATCCTGTCTATTGTGTAATCGAGAGATATACAATGTAGAGGTTTCTATTTTGTTCTGGAAAACAAAGTGAGACTGAGAAAATGAATCAAGAGATTTTTTTTAGGTGTTTTACCCAAATGAAATGCTCCAAGTAACTAGTGGTCAGTAATGTTGGTTGATCTTATCTAATTAGTGCTAACTTTTATTACCGAAAAAAAAAGTTTTACCAAGTTTTACCAAAATCGGAAAAGGGATATTTACAATATTAATTCACGAAAGGATTTTTTAGAACAGTTCGACACTTTATATCTTGGAAAAAATGAATTTCCATAAAATTAGCTTCTGAACACACAATTACATTTTTTTATGGCCATAGAAATAGGCAAATGGCAGTAACTAAAAGTACTAAGTAATGAATAGCTTCGAGAATCGATTTATGTTACCTATAAAGAAATTCGCAAAACTGACAACCGTCAACGACGTCCGCCCTCACGCATCTGCCCGCGTTCGGGTCGTATTCTCGGCGATGGCACTTCATTGCTTAGACCGCCCCTCTGCATATAGTGGCTACCACATAAGAGGTAGATATATGCTATTGCGGACTTTTATTTATAACTATTTAAGATAAACAATCTTACCGTACATTATCTGCATGTAACTCCAATGGTATAGGCAGAGCACGCCTAGATAGCTGTCTGGGAGCAATATTTTTTCTGACTTATTTAATACTTATCGTTATATTATGATCAAAATTACACACATTTCTGTAGTTTCATCTAAACCCGTCCAGTCGTTCAGGCGTGAAAGAGCCACAAACATACATACATCCTCACAAACGTTCACATTTATATCAGTATATAGATATAGATGATGCATGTGCATTCTTTCGTCGAATCAACTGTATTAATGCAACGATTACTTTTAAGTGTAAGGAA
Source organism: Leptinotarsa defecta (assembly GCA_015342085.1). Lineage (NCBI taxonomy): Eukaryota > Metazoa > Arthropoda > Insecta > Coleoptera > Chrysomelidae > Leptinotarsa > Leptinotarsa defecta. Next base: position 21,112 of record WOGO01000261.1, read on the forward strand.
TGTTATGATTCAACATATCATGTTTTCAGGATATATTTCGATTGTCTGAGTAAGTATTCAAGTAATTTATTATTGTTTTACACTGATTGTTTTTTATCGAAGATAAAGTGAATACTGCATACTTTTGAGTGCGCTCATGGAACTGCCTATTATTGCAACAATTACTTATAAGTGTAAATTTAGACTATAGGTACTGACTGTTATGATTTTATATCATGTGTTTGGGACATATTTCAACTGCTTGAATAAGACTCTAGTTATTTACTGTTGTCTAACAGTGACTGCACCTGATCGAATATAATTTTATACTGCACACCTATAAGTACTCTTCTGAACCTATGTATTGATGTAATAATTACCTAAGTGTAAAAATTATGGTTTCTATATATGTAATATTCAGGTAATATTCAACAACTTAGTCAGGGATTCAATTCTTCTTGACTAGTTACGAATTACTCTATTTATTGTAAAAATATTAGTTTTGCCAAAATGAGGAACGTCTGGCGCCACTAGGACCTTGGTATGTATAAAGATACAACAAAAAAGTTATTAAACAAGCAAACTGCTACAAGAGGGGGTGGGTGCAAAATTCTAAACAAAAACAATTATTTTCGAAGGTATACTGTCTCGCCAGTTTGTTAAAACAAATATTTGAATACTGTTGTTTAAACGGTGATTAGATGAATGTACACGTTTTAATATTTGAGAGAAAAAAAAACAGAAGTAGAATAAGGAAGTTTCCTTAAACACGATAAACGACAATATCTTCCACTCTTGTCATATCACAGATATAGTCTACATAAAATTACTTGGTACTGGTTTAAACATATAATATTATTATACATATTCCGGATAGATGCATATGACATGCCCAAGTTCAGGTGAAAAAAACCTTACCCACTGCCTCTCATGTGAACCTACGACTTTGTAGGTAGGTATATGAAAAGCAGAAATTAATTTCATTTGGTCGGGACAACCACCAATAGACCGGTTTTGGAGTACTTGCTTCTCGTCAGTACCGAATAGGTTATTTCATATGAAGTGAACCGTTTGAGTATTCCGAACGTCCGAACGAATAAAATTAATTCCAACTAGTCATAAGCTCTATCTGCAATTGATTCAGTAGGATATCCACTGCGCCACCTGCAGACAAAATTTGGAGACAACTCCACAAACACATATTGGGTTGGAGTCAGGGGGTACCCGACGGAAAAACAACAACTAACCCAGCAAAGCGCTGCCGAAACAGCCCGAAAAATTAACCAGGCGTTTGGCAATGGTGGAAAGTGACCCATAACAAAAGGTGCATTGGATGGCGAAAAAACTGGGCGTTAGTTCCCATGCGTACTGGAAAGGTGATAAGGCTCAAAAATGTGAGTCAAAATGTGAGTGCCCCACCGTTTGAACGCTCCACAGAAAATTTCACTTTTCGAAGTCTATTCTTCTTTGCTTTTGCGCAATCAATAAGTACTATCCTTTTTTGGATCGGATTGTCACATGAAAAATGAATCACGATAACAGGGCAGTGGTTGGACATCGATGAGTTACTCAGGCACTTTCTAAAGGCGAAAACCTACCAAAAAAAGACCATGGTTACTGTATGGTGGTCAGCGGCTGGTGTGATTCTCTGTAACTTTCTGCAACCGGGCCAAACCATCACAGCACAGTCCTATTTTGAGGAAATCGACAAAATACACCGATGATTGCGTCATCAGCAGCCAGCACATGTCGACAAAAGTCCGATCCTGTTCCACGACTTGAATTACGTTCGTAAACGTGCAAAGATTCAAATAGGGCTCATTTCGATTGAATTTAATAAGTATGTATTCACTATATATTACAGTTTGAAGTAGGTTCATGAAAACTTTTGAAACAAGCCAATAATTCAGAACCATCCCGTACATCTTTTGATTCTGTATCATGTACCTCTTTTCTATTTTCAAGTAAATGCATTTTTAGCTACCTGCCAGTTCTATAAGATTGCTTGCTAGAGTAAGGTAATGAAGTTATATACTCTGATTGTATCAGGAAAGGCAAGTTCTCAAATTCAACAGAAAAATCCCAATTGATTGGACCCAAAAATTAATTCATGGGATCAATTCTTATGATGTTATTGTGACATTTTTCACCCAATTATGAAGTTATCAAAGTAGTTTTATTTAAATGAAAATAATAATTCATATTGAAATGCAGTGATTCAACAGTGCCAAAATAAAGTAGGAGCCCAACATAAATGACTTTGTACCAGTGAATAAGGGAAGGGATTAACAGATAAAATCTCATAGAAGATTTAGTAAATACTCTAAAGTTCAGAAGTGAACGGCATTCTAAAAGTTTGTTGTTTTAATCAATTAAAACCTTAATTATTATCGACACTTTGAATCTTTTTAGGTCAAGTGTAAAACTCTGCACAACAAAAAAGAAATTAACCAAGTCTTTTAGAAAGCCTTTGGATAAATAAAATAAATTTAAAAAAAACAAAAATTACTAATACCTACTTAGTGACCAAGAAGAGTCGGGAGTCCCCCCTATGGATATGTTGTCCCCAGCCTGATCTAAGAGTTAGAGATAATTAAATCTATTAGATAGTTGTGGTTTATATATATAACCAATAAATGGTTGCAAAAATTCAAAATCTTTGAACATTTTTCATAATCTTGCATCGAAAGAACAATTTAAAACTAATAAGTATGAACAATTTTTATCACTCAGATTCCGATGGGTTATTATCATAGGTGAAACTTCATCAAACGAGTGAGACAAATCTGACCCACCCACTAAAATTTCAGTTTAATGTGCTTGAAACTTGCTCTGACCGAAAGATAAAACAATATTTTTTGCAGTTTGTGTAATAGCTTGTAGACAAATGAACAATTCAATTCATAAAATTGCGCAGAAGCACTCAACACAGAAGTCAAAAAATGTATCATTAGATTGAATGAAAATTTGATTAACATTCTAAATTAGACGAAATTCATTTGACGGATATTCAAAATGAAAAACAGAAGAATTTAGTTTTAGGTTAGGTTAGGCCTAAAGAGAGTGGGTCTATTCATTCCTCCACCGCAACCTATAAGGGTTTATTGTGGCTCACACCTATTCACACTGGACCAAATAGAGCAGTTTCTTAACGAAGCCGATTAGTTTGGATGTTGAGTGGTTTTTCAGGCCAGATAGTAAGAATACGGCCCTGGCGAACTCTAAAAACTTCATTCGGTCCCCAGTAGGGCAGGCACAAAGTATGTGCTTTCCTGTTTCATCATTTTCTAAACAGAGGCGATACACATTGTGTTCCAACAGTCCGAGTCCCTGCATATGATTATTCAAATGACAGTGACCTGTAAGAAGGCCTGTTAGACATCGTAATTCATCTCTACTGTAGTTCAACAACTGTTTGGTATCAAACTTCGAAGGGCGAATAAACGCCTTGGAGTGAGCCAATCCTGGAAGATTCTGCCAGAAGTCCATAAATCTTTCTGCCATTCAGGTGTTCAATCTTTGTTTGGCTAAGTCTAAAGTGATGCCAATGACAGGTTCTTGTCCGATGAAGCTGCTTGCAGCACCCTCCTTTTCAAGGGAGTCAGCAGCCTCATTGCTTTCTAGGTCAGTCTTCCTATCCTATCAATGAGAGTAGTTTTTGGCAATTTGCTACAAATTTAGACGTTGCTCAGTAGGAGCCAAGAGCTTCCAACGCCGCTGGACTGTCTGAGAATAATTTCATTGACTTGTGTATGAGGTTGGATTCTTCCAATCTCTCCGCACACAATTCAATAGCGCAAAGTACCCTTTGAAATACAGTGGCATAGGTTTCTAGGCAGGTTGATATCTCTGTCCTGGGTCTGCGACTGAAAACACCTGCACTAGAACCGGAGGTGTTTTTTATTCATCTATGAACCAACAACTATCTGCTCTTAATATTTCTTTCTCCCAGAGGATCCAGTCTTCTCTATTCTGGAACAGTACTTTATAAGGCAGTTCGCAATTGACAGTTGGAGGCACAAAGTCAGAGGTCATTTCCAGAATGGTGTGACTTCCAGTGTCAACCAACAGTCTGTTGCACTCTGCATTAAATTGATTTGTGCAATTGGCAATGTGTACAAGTCTATATGCAATCCATTAATCTCTCTCTCTCTCCAGAAAAATGTGGAGAGGAGGTAGATCTAGAAAGATCTCCATGGCCGCTGATGGTGTGGTACTGATGGCACCATTGATGGCCAGACAAGCCTGTTTCTTTAAGCCAGAAAGCTTCGCCTGGGCCGTTTTCTGTAAAGCTTTCGGCCACCAGATAATTGTACTGTAAGTGATCATTGGTATGACAATCATCACATAAATCCAATGGATTTGTTTGGGATCTAAACCCCAAGTTTTACTTTTTAGATCCATCCATCCAAATGACGAATGTCACTAAAAAGATATAGACCGATGTTGAAAACAACACTTCATTGAAGAAATTATATGCATCCAACCAGGAGCCTGAAGAATGTTGCACTGAATCTTCTGGTAGAAAATTTTATTTGCTAAATAATGTCAACTAGAATTTCCAAACAAACATAAAATGACAAGATTGACGAAGAACGAATAAAAACATTAAGAAAAAAAGATTACTCAATTATATTTTGTATCAGTTGTACTGGCATTTCAAGTTCATTACACTTTCTGGTATAGTCGAAGTAAACGATATTGTGCACACTTAAAGTTGGCGGCACTTTCAAAGGCCAACAAAACCAATACATAGAAAATGAACCAGCATAAAATTAAATTTAAAGTCTTCCTAAATGATAGAGACATCCTTTCCTACGTACGTTTCTTTCATGATATTGAGACTTCCAGAGCCTCTACGAATATTTCAAGAAAACCGATTGAAATTAATACCAATTGGCGATCATATTTCACATAAACTCCAAAATTTGCATATGGAAATCATGCTTTCTTTTTTTGCAAAAAATTTCAATATATAATCCTCATACACCAAGCTCAATCGATCAAAATAAAAAAAAATGCTTTGAACACGTTAAATAAATAAATAAATGCAAGTAATCTATTTGGCGGTACCAAACATTGGTTTGAAAGTAATAAATTGATTCTCAATTAATCAAAAACTGATACGATCCTGTTTCGTCCAAGACAGCTACAGATAGAACGTCCATCAAACATAAATATGAAAAATAGAAAGAGAGAGATAGCTCCTTGTACTAAATTCTTAGGTGTTTACATTAATGAATATTTGGGCTGGTCTGAGCAAATAACA
>WOGO01000262.1:0-26355 GCA_015342085.1 Leptinotarsa defecta
CAGTTATCACCCGAAGACGATTGTGGATACTAACAATCGAAACGTCGTGACATAACTTGGTTTGGAGTCTTCTGATTTTTTTTTCATTTTTGTTAATGATATTCTTTTAATTTTCAGCTTTTATTAATATTTTTCATTTCTTTGTAATTACAATTTTTTGGTTAATAAAATTGTTATTTTCGGTTAATCTTTTTTAATTTTTTTCAGGGATGTCGAATCAATTTATATTATATTAGACCGAACTGATGAAATACGTGTTATGCGGGGTTAGGATACACAATTGAAAGATCTTTCGTGTTAGGAATCACACGTTAAAAGGTAAAACCTCGTTAGTCCTTAGCTCGCACAAGTTTCTCAACTTCTGATAGTTGTCGTTCGTATGGGGCTGACAGCTGATTAACGGAAAAAAAGAGTTTAAACAGATTTTTAAACAGGTGTCACTTGAGTATTATTTCGTTTTACAAGGGATTGATTTTCAGGAAAAAAATGTGTCCCTTGGAAACTGAATTCGACGAAGTTATTTATAATCATCTTGTGACGCCTGATAATGTTAACTTGGTGAGTTCCAATTCTACTTATCAATTCGAAACTCGCCTTTCAAAATTTGAAAAACTTGACTGGAACATTTATTTCGTTACTACTACGTTGCTGATTATGAATTTTTTCCTATCAAGCGATGAAATGATTGAAGGCTAAGCCGCTCCACCAGAGTTTTACAGCATTTCTTCTGAACAGCGATAAAATTGAGAGGGTTGAAACTGTCAGCAATTGAATTAACATTTAGGTTGTCAATTAAGTTTCATTTAATTTGATTTTTATATAAATTCATTCAGCTAAAAGTATTTCAGAAAATAGTTTTCACAAAAACTACCCGGTCTAAATTTTTGTTCAGATAAATGTCCCATTTTTCAAACTTTATTATTTTTGAGCAATACACTCGTCTTGTAGGGACTCGTCGATTCATCATGCTGATATTGCTGAACAACATATTTAAAAAACGGAAATTTTTCGATAAAATCCTGAGGTCTTGTGATATCATTACTTTCGATGAAAATAAAATTAAAATAGCATAATAAATAAAAAAAAACAAACTGAAGTCACATAAATTTATTACATTTATATATTTACATATTGCAATTGGGTACATTATTTACATAATAAAAAATAAACGTAAAAAACGTACAAATTATATACAATTCAAACTCATAATATACAAAAACAAATTACGCGAATGATATTTTCAAGTTGTTATGGATGGAGTTTATTAATTTATGCCAACACAACATTCAACTTTTACCTGCCTGGATAATCAATGATAATTCTAATTTTGGTTATTTAAAAATATATCAATTAAGACGTCTTCCGACTATTTTCTACCTTTTCTATAATTCACATATAATTCGGAATAATTTCATTGAATGAAATGGTTAAAGTAAGTATTAACGCAGACGTTATAAAACTGAGCTATATTGCAAAATGCAAACAACAGAAAATACATTTTTAATGGATTCATACATACAGAATGTATAACATCAATCTTCCATTACAAGGATGTGATGAAGAAGTAGTTATCAAAAAGAGTTTGTTATAAAATACACCAATGCACCAATATTTAGGGCACATTTCTTCTGAACAGCGATAAAATTGAGAGAGTTAAAACTGTCAGCCATGAAATTAACATCTATGTTGTCAATTAACTTTTATTTAATTTCATTCTTATATAGGATTGCATAGATCAATAGTTGTGCCAAAAATAAATATTAAATTGATTTATTCAGTTTTAATGAAAAGTTAGTTGAAGAAGTTTGTCGTAGATATTTTGAGAATATAGAATTTTCATTATCGAATGATAATTTGTCACTCTTTTTTTTTAATACCAGGTTGAATAACAATTTCTACCTCATGCAGATAGATTTTTCTAAACAAACTGGAATGACTCTCTTTTTCACAATCTCAGTGTGGTTGGTCAACTAAAGATTTATAAAAAAGGTTTTCGAGACTTTTATCAAACCGTTTCAATAATTTGGTAGAATTGTTATTTTGAAATATCCTGATAACAAAACAGATTCTTCAACTGACTTTTTACTGCTTTTTATTATTTGGACATTGCTTCTGAACTGATCGGTGTATACTAGAATTTTCTAACGAAATCTGGGTATGAAAAACAATAACTACACTTCCTAAATAAAATCGATATGCTACCTACTCGGTAGCCTGAATATTGGTAGATAATTCAATAAATCTCAATGCATTGATTTCTAAAACTCCATTACTCCTTCAATATTTACTGGAAGTTCGATGTAACACACACTGTATACGAGTATATGTGAACGGGAACATATTTTAGATTGGAATAACTTCAAAACAATTGTGTCGGATCTAATAGACAGGGAGTTTTTTCTGCAATATTTGAAGGAAACCAAAGAATAGGTACTTTCAAGGTATGAGTTATTCTCTCATAGAAATATAATTAATCAGATACAAACACACAAGTTTCAAGATGATTAGACCGAAATCGTTCAAATGCACTAAATAATTTTTCTCGTCACATTTTCAATTACTCTCAATCCGCGTCAGTCAGTTCTCCTACATAAACTTTAACGAACAACAAAAACGACTAAAACAACTTCATGAACTGTCTCTGGTGCATCCCCCCACGTACCTCTAGATCTTGTTCGGGCCTCTCCTGTCTGTACCCTCTCTGCTTCTCCTCATATTCTCTGAGCCTTTGGTTGTATCTCTCTATTTGTTCTCTCAAGAGGGCGTCCTCCTGAGCCGCTCTCTCTTCGCTAAACTCCAGGCAACCGACGCCGTCGAGACGTTCGACGTCTATCCAACCGCGCCATCGGACGCAGACGCCGTTCATTATGAAATTGGATTTGATGTGGACCTGCAACAAGGAGAAGTAATTATAGTACATCCACGTGTCGGTGTTGAGGGGTAGTAAAATAGGCGCCAGGCAGAGAAAACAATCTTGAAATTTCATCGTTCATGAGCCAAATAATATTATACAGTATCGTCGAAGGATCTTTATACATGCGTCAATTTGTACGTCTGAAATAAACGGACAAGGCAGTGAAAACCAAACTACGTTCTCCGAAAACCTAACCTTTTAATAAAGAATTAGTTTTATTTTCGGATCTCGCTAAAAAGTTACATATATGTCACAATTTTTGGTCAGTTTCATAAAATTTGTCAACAATTTAGCAATTATTCTGTAAGTACATTATATTACCTCCCATACATAATGTATATACATAATATACATATATACATAATATGCGGGTTCCATGTGAGTCTACGGTCTATTAGAAGACCGAGGTACTTGCCAGTCGATCTCCCTTCCAGAGATTCTCACTTTTCTGGCCGGAGAAGATAGCAATCTTTCCATGGTTATCGCCTGGAAATATCTACAGTTTATTAGATGTGTAGGGTCTTTCAACAGAGACTTCCAAACTTCAACAATTGATAACGGCCATTTCGTTGAAGCTACATCTATCAAATTAGTTGTCATTTATTCAGTCTAGCCCAGGAACTGAAGGTAAATGACCATAGACAACGAGGTATGATTGCTGAATGGACTCTGGAGCAACTGACCCTAATTTTCATCCAAAAATCATCATCAGCGATGAGGCCCATTTCTGGATGAAAGGGTACGTGAGATCCAAGAGCGTCCAATATATCCCGAAAAAGTCACTCTTCGGTGTGGATTTTGGGCTGGCGGCGTAATCAATCTATATTTCTTTGAGAACGACGTTGACCAGGTGTATGCGAATAAGTCATAAACCACAGCGGTTATTTGAAAGACCCTATATTTTGTATCCAAAAATTCAAACCGTAGAAACTCCACAAGAAACAACATTAAACTTGTCAAACAATAGCAATAAGTCATCGGTTACCAAATTTGGACTTCGACTCAAGTTCGTACTCGCAGAGTGCAAGGTAATCAAACTTCTAAAATAAAAAAGGAAGTTATATAAAACTGGGTCTGGATCGGTTTCGGTATTGATGACGTATATCTGTTTACAACAAGTATAATAATATTGTTGGATTGAAAAAATACTGCCTGATGAGTTAGTTTAATGGGATAATAATACCGCAAAAATTGAATCGAAGAGCAAACGATTTTGGATTAGGCGAATGAATCAAATTCGATGCTAATACATTGCTTTAAAAATCTTATACATATCATTAAATAATTTATATCACAGTAAGCACTTGTCACTTTCTGTTTGATTGATTAACCCTTCGTCCAGAAGTGATGATGTTTCAGATAATTAGAGTAGGATTGTTCAAACAGAATTGAAGAATATTTGGCTATTTCAGTTCACAAAATATCAGCACAGGAATTCAGTATATTCATGATGAATTGACAGTATCTTTTGTTTCCTTCATCTCTTTCTTGAGATCCGTCTGATATCCCTATTTCTTACAAACTTATGTTATCTTCCCATAACAAAATTTTTGTTTGTGCACTATAATCTGTATAATCATCCACTAGACAACGAAATGCATAATGGAAGATATTACTGATATCTACAATGAAAAAGACTGATATCACACAAAGTGGATCTGCTGACCAGGTCCTTGACATGTAGAAGACGCACCAGCACCGCATCATACCCATGTTAGTGATAATTGGGTTATACAGCCTCCTACATTCATTCATCCAAAATTTTTCCGTTTTACTACTGGCACGTGATGCGGTAGAATCTTTTTTGGTAGAACACCAGATGCTGTTTGAGTGATTATTACTAACAGATAAAAATACAAGCAATTTTTTTGTTCAGGGACCTACATTCGTTTTCTCCCATTTTAATTTCATCCGACTGAATTGCCTCTGTCTTAAGGTTTGTTCTGGTTCTACAAAATTCAGGTTCTTGGACGTCAGGATCATGCGCAGTTGATATAGAGCGTTCTGGTTTATAGAGGATAAGTTAGGATTGATGAATCCTCTATTTCGACTGCGAAATGATCCCAAACTGTCTAGAACCGTCCCGAATCGTTCTTGCTCTCGAGGCTGAACTATTGAGAACTGTTCCCGTTGCTCATACGCATTCATGTGGAAATTTGGGCTATTTTCTAGGATGTTTTTTTTTCATTTAAATAATTGATAACAACAGCATTTTCTCGTTTTCATCTCTTCATATATACGATAGATGGCACAGTGGTCTCCTAAAAATCCGTTCTGGTTTAACCAAGTGTCCGAGAGTATTTCGGACTGTTGGAGATTTTTTGTTTGTATGCATCATGATTTCCGCAGTTTCCAAACAGTTTCGGATGTTAGAACCAGAACAAACCTTTAGTGAAATTAAAAATATCTGCGAATCATGAAATCTGTGAATAAAGAATGTTTGTTCGATGCCCAGAACTGTACTAAATGAAAAACTGAATGAGATACTGTTTTCAAGCTTCGTTACCTGATTTTGTTAGTGAATTTTTCTTTCTCGAACTACATAGTGAACATCTGTGATTTATACATGCGAAACATATAAAATGTAGAAACCATAAAGTAGACTAATTCAATAGATTCTCCTTGCAGTTCACAATTCTTAATTCTAATAATGACAATTAGTGGCTTCTGTAAATATGTATGGAGTATGTGTATGTAAGATCTAATACATATCCGTTGTGATATTATCCAAGTAAGCAGTTGCTTTCAGCCAGTCATATTGCGAATCCTACTAGAGAAACTTTTGGGAAGAAATGTTAAATTAATGAATCGTTATGGAGTTTATTAATACGAGTACATTTGGACTATATGTAAATATAGCAAATTATAGTTCGAATGTTACCGTATCCCATATGTAACGTTCTTTTTTGTCCCTATTGTTCCTCGTGTATTTACCCCGCTACTGTTATATGTCGGCTATTTGTTAGATGAATGTCGAGTTATAGAATTCGATACCGATTCCTACATCTAACAAATCAACCTTTCCCAAGATATCTATCCCCGCCCCTTTAATCTTAATATTAAGGTCATATCTGGAATTACTTTCCATATTCGAGTCCGTCATTTTTCAGATTGAACGTTCGTAATATTATTTTACCAGAGCACAATAATGTTGCTTCGTTTTATCTACGACTAAAGAAAATAATAAATTATTTTTCTCAACAAAACAGGGTGTTACATCATGAAAATACTTGCGATAATAGCAGAACGATGAAATACTTCTTAACCAATTTTTGCAAAGTTGGTACACAAGGAAAAAATTTTGTTCAAAATAGAAATTTGAAAGATTCACTTATTCCATAGAAAGAAAGGTTTCTTGTATCAAACAATTAGGTCTTCTTGAACATCATCTGGTAAAATACTTATTATTGCCTCTAAACTCTTTTTTTTCTGGAACAAAAGATTTAATTTACTTAAGTAGTAATGACCAATATCGATTGTCAAAGACTCCTCTTTGGTTCAAACACAGTACCAAACAAATATTTAGTCACGTATTTTTAGAGTCCATCTTGATTCAAGAAATTCATTTCTTGACGAAACCAACCAACACCATAATTAATCAATAATTCAAGAATATCCAATCGAAAAATCAAATTATCTTGACTGTCACGCGTTGATTTAAGAAATCTGTTTTTCCTATAACAAAAAATAATGATCCTTGATTATGTGTGCAAAACGTTTACAAGACAAAAGAGATTTGATTCCTCGTAAATCTTTAAAGTTTGTATACATACATAATTGAGATTTATGACTTGGTCACTTTGAAACAGACTGTATAATACTGAAAACTAATGTGATACTTAAAAAAATTATCGGAAGTAACAACTATTAGACACGTTTTTCGGTAGATACTAATCAATATTTCAAATAAATCTTACAAAGTAGAACATTAGACAGGAAATTGAAAGAAGAAAGTCTGTAACTGCATCTGCATGAAATACATTGAATTCGTTCTTGCTAAATATCAAAGAAATCCATTATACTAATTTTGTAATTTTCAACATGAATGAAGAACAAAAACCAAATCGATTTCGTTTCGTTTCCAATATCATCTGGATGTTCCGCGTCAGTAAAATCTCATTTCTTTTTTATAAACCATTGTTTTCTGACTAGCGATGCGTACAAAGTGGATATAATATAACTTGTTGACTGCCGACAACAATTCAAAGACATTTTGACACGTATATTTCACGTTCCTCCTTCCCAGAATATTGTAAACAACTTTATTTGTTGCAGAACAGTTTCTCTTGAATTGTGTCGACAATGACAATGAAAAATAGGTCTATTGGCCTATTTTGCTAGACTTTGAACCTTTTCTTTTGTAAGGATCTCGAACAGGTAGCAGTGACTCGAATATTTTTGAAGTTTACCATAAATCAGAGTAAATCTGGGTTAGTTTCTTCTACAACATTATTAACGATAATGATTTCTGTAGAAAATATTATTTGTTTTCTTCTTAAAAAAAACTGAATAAAGTTTGCCCTGAATTATCAAGTTCACAATTATAATCTATATTCTAATCTAAGCCGTTGCTTCGATGTATTATGCTGAATCACAAGTTATAATTATGGATTTGTAGAGAATTGACTACTTGATAATCTAGGACTTTTATTGAGATCTAGCGCTGCAAATATTACGAAATTGGTACCATCAAGGAAAAGTCCCTGTAGGTATAAGATGTTGTCGTTCAAATACTTAATGTTTTCAACAACAATGCAAGTATATTGTTTCAATGGAATATTTTAATAAATTCAATATAAATAACGTGTCAACACCCGAATTTTCATCAAATTGAAATCTTAATAATAATAATAATAATAATATAGTTTATTATGCATAAAAAATACATTTATACATAAAAGGAAAAGGGTTAGCCAAAGGCTATCTTCCATCCCTACCAGAAATTATACAGTGAGTGTAAGAAAATAATTGTAAAAATACTTATTTACTATCATAACAATGATAGAGAAGAGAAAAAATAATAGATCATATAGTTGCTAATAGCTCTTGATATTCTTAACATTATTTTGGACAATAGTGTTCTATATACAAAATTTCATACCTCATTTATTCATAAATAAATTTGGGTCGCTGTTTGAAAAATTATACCCTTTACCACCCTTTTTGAAACACCCTGTACAAGCTAAAATATTTTAAGGATTCAGGAGTGGACATAGTTGTTCAACCTCACTGTGTTTCGAAACCGATGATATTCTCTATTTATTATATGAGAATAAACTATGTGTACCTATTAGTATTGATTAGTCAAGTGCTTTCGAAAATGTAAACCACACCATTTTGTTATTTGTTAGAATTTAGCAAGATTTAAGTGAATTCACTTCAATTCAATTAATGGGAAAGAAAGTTTTTGACTTTCTACTACTCCATCCTTGCTTTATTTGGAAGATACCCACATATCCTTTTTTGTATCAAGATGGAGTAGTAGAAAGCCAAAAACTTTCTTTCCCACAAATTAATCACTCCTGAAAATATAACCCCTTCAATTCAAATTCAATTAAATTTTCTAATGGTCTGGTATACAACAAGGTATATTTCAAGGTAGTATTTTCGGGTCCTTGCTCTTTTCTCTTTATACTCCTGCAGATGAATGTCGAAACTAAAAAAACAAAGGTTTACCTGCTAATTATCTGGTATTGTCACAGTTCAACCATTGTGATACAGTGCACGCGGACCTTTCCTTGGCATCTTCGATTCATATTGCATACAAAAAGTACAAAATTCGTGATTGCGATCCAGGAAATAAATTATATCTATCCAACAAACAAAGCAACCCAAACAAAAACAGATGTGTGATCAAAGCATGATCATCACGCACATTTGCATCTATTGGATAAAACAAACAAGGCTCCTTACGCTGGCTAATCAGATTTAACGGCAATCGGCTGGCCAAATTCATTGTACGTTATGACGCCTGTAGTATGTACCTACACGGTATTTTAAAGTTTAAAATTTTCAAAATGTCAGGTACTGATACGACTGAAAAAACTGCTAATGTGTGTCCCTACACTCCACCTAAAAAAATGTTTCAATACCCAGCCGCATATTTAAAAAAAAATCGGTCGTTCCTTAGTCCGACTCTGTACAAGCAGCCTTGTCTGGAAAAAGTCCTGTATCATGCAATAATCCCGAAATATCTACACAGAAAGGTAACATTCAGAACCGACATTCACAATCTGAATATTAAAAGGAAAAATGCAATGGATGTTCCAATGTTGTAGATTTCAAAAAATTTCACAAAGCAGGATCTATTACTCCATCAGTCTTAGACTAATTTTTATTGTTGAATGTTAAATAATTATGCTTATTCATTTCGAAATTAGTACTTTACATTTAAACCTTCACTTTATGTTTTTATTATCTAGGTTATTTGTAGTTACACCTAATAAACGATATTCAAATATGATACAAATATTAAGTTGATACAAGCACAGTAAAATAATACAACCAGTTACCGGAAACCTTCAACACTTGGAATGAGATTCTCATCTAACGCGATCAGTGCTGTAGTATCGAAAGATTCGACGGTACCACGGGCATCGAATTAGTTATAATATTCGGCCGGAAATGTGTTTAGTTTATTCGCAGTTGTTATTGTTGTTTTTACTTTTTGTAGTTGGTTATAAGTAGCTCACCACAAAATCTTCTATAATATCCTTAAATTTCGTTTTTATATGAGCGCACGCCTATGGTAAAAGAACGAAATTGGATCCGCACTTCGTTTCGAGGGCACAGAGAACTTTGTGAATTTATGAATGAAAGTAGTAGGAGTGGACTTACTGGTTGATTTTTACTATGATATAAGTATGTAGTTGAATATATATCTCTCCATGAGATATATTTAGTTTGATCTTACGTTGTACTTTTATTGAGGTAGTGTACGTCACGTCTTTCGTTTGCCACTATGTAAGTATTATTAGGAAAATTGACTCTTTTTCATTTCTTCATGACAGACAATAAATAATTTTATATTTTATATTTTTATCCATATTATTAAGGTCGGGTACATATGGGACTCTCGTACCAAACTAATCGTAATTTCAAATAGTTTTGATGCGTCTCAACCAGTTTGTTTGCGTCCCAGGAAAATAATTACCCAAGTGTATGATTCATCGTCAGACGAAATCGCGCATCGGCATAATCATTAATGGGTTTTCGAACACGTTGATCAAGCGCCGGCGAAGGTGACCCAGAGAAGGAACTTCTCAATGTCAAAATAGTTTGTTCTATGAATAGTAATCGAGTCGAAGGAATTCCCAGGTATTTTCGGATTACTCGGAAAAACTGTGATTATTTCAAATATAAAGACCGGTTAACAAAGTGGTGGCGTCATTCGTTCGCTGGAAAAACGCACGTTGGGAAAATTGTTAGCGAAGGAAGTTGTTAGATCCTCGCAGATATGTACCTCCACTGAATGCTAAGTGAAACTAAGGATTCTCTCAGATATTAAGAGAAGAATAAAGCATTTTATTTATACTTTTAGAATAGTAAAAAGTTCAAATTTTTTTCATGTGATCATTATTGATCCAGTTTATTAAAAAAAAAACTTTTTGCCTTCATACTTTTCCTTTAACAAACACTCAAGTGCATAAAAGACGGCCATCTTGAATTGCCAACAAACTTTGATCCTAAATAATGTTTTTACTTTTTCCTCAATTTTGATATTTTTTAATAAATGAGAGAAAATTCATTACAAATTGATTCACATCAAACAGATTCCCTAATAATTTCCGATTTATACATATTAGGTATACGATGGAAACTAAAGTTATGTTTCTATTATCTAGGTTTGAGATACCCTGTGTGGATGACACTCAAAACCATCCTGTGTGCAAGTTTGACTCATTCCCAGTACATTGTTCTTTCATTCATTTTGATGTCGCGATTGGTTTCAAATATATCAATTATCGAAAAAAATCTATCGGAAACAACTACTTTGATTTTGAACATCGAATTACAGATTTTCTTATTCAGTGTGTACACTAAACATTCTTAATGAAATTGTGACATTTTCATAAACGGTACCTACACAATGTAATATATAAAAGCGAGGAATAACTTAAAATTTAATTTACAGAAATAACATTCAATTCAAATCAGATGAATCTTTAAAATAAGTTCACAACTATGTTTTGTCAAATGAAAGATTATAATTTATAACTCTCAGGAATCATCTCTAGAGATTTACATCAAAGCATTATTGTTAAATGTCGGAACCTCTGTTGAACAAAATCACAAGAGCCTGCTATTTATGACAACATAACTTCATTAGCCCCAAAAAGTCACCTTCAAATAATATTCAACATGAACTTATGATTCATATCCAATTACTTTTCTGTTTTTCTATTTGTGAGATACCTAATATACACTTCAAAAAACTACTGTTGAAATACACGACTTTGTAATTTTTAAAAATAAATATAGGAATGAATTTTATCTTTGAATTGTTGTGTCCTTCATGGTGAATTGTTCTATTCCAAATTCAACTCAAGGATTATTTTCTGACCCTAATATTCTCCTTTATTATACTCGTATGGCCATTCAAACTCTTATGTAGAAAATAGGGCCCTACTAAATAATCACTAAATAATAAACCTAATTCAACGAAAAACTGTTCTCAGTGACGGGATTCCAAGTTTGCATTTGTATTTTTTTAACAAAAAAATATGAAAGTTTTGGAAGGCATTTCTGAAAAAATGGACTTCATCGTTTAATGAAATTCCATATATTAATTAATGGATTTTCATTGACTTTTGGAGAAACCATCGGCGAAAGTTCATCCGCAAAGAATTTCACAAGGAAGTAGAGCCTGAACCCGTTGGATGTGGTAGGCGTATAATAACAGGTTTCGGAAAATTTTCCAAAGGAAAATATGTAGAAAATTCATATTTTTCATGATTTTTTGTTTACTTGATCCAGGAACAATACGTTGTATTTCTTTTAGAGGATTGTCTGGTTCAAAACTTCTCTTTTCGCAAAACTTCCTATGAATATCAAAAACTGTTTGTACTTCTGGAATATGTATATTCAAAAAGCCCTCTTCATACAACCGAACTAGATATAACATTTATTAACACTCAAAATACATATCATGCAATTTGGTTATGGTTGAAATGAATTGGGAATATTTTTAGGAGATAATAGTTTTTGGTAAAGTTTGTCGGCTTCGGGAAATACAAAACCAAAAGGTTTTTTCCAAGTTTTACCGTATTTCAAATTATTATAAATTCCAATAAAATGAAACAAGTTGGTGGACCAAGCATCCCAAATTTTAACATCTTCGTTTTCGAATGAACTAATTTTCAGCGCGTTTTCACATAGTTCGATAACTTGTGATGCACTGTTTGGAAACTTTGGTATAGTAATGAAAATTACTGGAGTTTTATTTCCAACACTAAACCGTTATTTAAATACCTAGACACGTGTTTCATCACCAAGTGATCATCTTCAAGAGGAAGATCAAACTCAGTTTGATGAGTTTTTTATCTACTTTTTGACCAAACACCGCGAACCCTTTTTAGCTAACTATTATTTAATTTTTGTGTACTAGCGTCCTACGTCTCACCCTTTATTCAGTTTTGACAAGTAGCCTATTGGTCAGATCCGGATTACATGCCAGTATTTATGTATCTCCGCCTCACTCAATTCATAGCTAAAAATAATTTTGCATAATAAAGGTGAAAGGCCTTACACTACGAATCTGGCCTGCCCATCAGGACCTGATAGCCAACGGCTAGCCCTTGTATCCTTTGAACGCAATTCATTGAGGTCCCTTTTGTACAAAGGGGCAGTTTTTATCATCTAGTAAGCTAGTTTATGAGAGAAAAAATTAAAAGGGTTGAAAAAGTGAATATAGGGTTAAATTCGTCAAGTCATGCCACGGTCCATTTGTTCTTTCTGATTTAGAGGACAAAATTAATTTAAAACAAAGTCTGTGCGGCAGATGGTATCTCTAATGATATTTTAATTGGGTTATGTTTCGATTTGAGTGGCCTTGAATATAATAGTTTTTTAGGGAGGTCATCAAACAACAAACGTTTAAAATGTGTTTTCTGAGTTACTCGGCAATTTCTATAAGGGCGTGGATTATCTATCTAATAACAAAAGTCACATACGAAGCTCTGGAAAAACTATCTTAAAATGATGGATTCAAGTAAAGCAACTACTTTGGCAAAATAATCAACCAATCAGGAAATCACTGGCAAATTAAAGACACATTCAACCTTACAAAAACATCTATAAAGAAATCATTAACTGACAACTCGTCCAGATTTTGTTGAAGAAGCCATCATTAATAATTGAGTCAATTAATTCAAATCTATGTTTTGTTTTAACTCAATTCATCGTCAGGAGTCTGTAACATAATAACTTGTCATTATACTTTTTACAGTACGTCACATTTAGTCACACTTAATAACGCCCAACATCATAGAATTCATACAAGTAATGACAATGGTGTATCCAGGTTATATAGAACAATATTTTTAACAGTTTTTGCGAAGGTTTCAATAACGACAAGCTACAAAAATATAAAATATTATAGAAAATAATGAAATAGCATTGAATTAAGTTAATTTTACGAGACATGCCTTTGTGAAAAAGTAATATTAATTACTTGTAATTCAATTAAGTAATTATTCTGATAGCGATAATGACACGGTAAGCACAATCAATACAGTGAAGCTCAGAAAATTTATTGGAAGTAACAGTAGTTTGCACAGTAACAGTAATTTGTACAGCACAGTAAAGCTTAGACAGTGTATCAGAAGTAACAGTAGTTTGTAACGGTGGTAGGGGAATGTATGCGAGGCATTGTGGTGCTATCTTATTTCTGGCAAGGATGATGTTAGGTTAGGTTTATGTTAGTGTTTCTTCTTTTCTATTGGAAATATCCGTCTGTTTATGGATTTTTTTTTTCGTCTACACACTAACCAGTTTGATCGATTATGATATCCCTCGGCTGGTGCTTACTCTACTTTCTTCACTAAGCACATGATCCACTAGTGCTGACGTATCTGTTTGTCCCAATCTGAAATTTCTTTAGTGCTCCTTCAACCTAGTACCCATGGATCTCGTTGTGGTTTCTCTGTATACTTTACCTCACGATCATAGTATGCGATATACCTCTGCAGGGGAGAGTGACCGATCACAGAGAATCCCTCATCTTCCTTATTGGTTTAAAAATTGTTTTCATGTTGTGTTCACCCAGAATATTTCTTGTTTGGTATGTTATTTTGGTAATGAAAGAGAAGTAGGCTGTTGCAATGCAATGTAAGGAAGCTCCTGGTCTTAAGGCCATATCATTCTCAGATATCTTATAGCCATTCAGTTGAAAGACCTATTTGAGTTGACTCAGTTCTACATCTAACCATTCTGGTTCCCAAACCTGCAGGCACATTCTGCAAGCATCTTAATAAGTCCTGTTCTTGACTGGGATGATGATTGGAAATTAATCTTTTCGATGAAAGCACCTCCAAAGAAGCTGGCCACTTGTGTTAGCGAAACGTTTTGAAAAATATCCATATTAATACCGGCCCTCAAACCCAACAAAATGTACTGATGTAATATAAATTGGGACAGGAACGCTCCAATTGATTATACATTTTTTCAAGATGTCATTTCAAAAACTGAATCAGGGGATAGTTTTTTAAAATATGTATAGTTAGCCCAGGCAGGCACTCTAACGTCTGCAACTCTTCGCATACGAAAATATAGAGTGTTAATTAAATTCTGGAACACCCTGTATAGAATGATATGTGACAGTATTTGCAATAAAATGCACACACAAAGTGGACATTTTCTGAGGTGCCATTTGATAACAAAGTTAGGTATGGTTTCTTGCAATCAACAATGTTTATAACGATTTCAAAGATAATCTCAAAAGGGCCATTCCATTATTTTTCAATGCCGCCTCTGTATCATTTTTCTAGCTCAACAAATAACGTAGACTGAGTTCTGGGACACCCTGCATACTAACGATCTGTTTTCGAAACGGTTCATCCTATTAATTCTTTCCTGAAATCGAGAGGTCCCATGTCGGAAGGTAATTTGCAGAAAATAGCAATTATACGAGGTTGTCCACAGCCTGTATGCACGCCCTGTCTTTTGTTAGACCGGAAGTGACCATTTGACCATTTGTTCGTCATTTAACTAATTTTGCACAATAAATACACTCGCATTGTTGTTTTTATGTCACGGTCGAAGTAAGCGTGGCAATGCGACTATTCAAAAGATTATTTCGGGCTGATAGGGATGTCAATGTGTTTGTGTAGGTGTCCAATGGCGACACATTTATTACAACGATTAGGCGGAACATTTTTCAGAACTGGATAGACAAATCTAGATGGGCATGGAGCATTTGTCAATAGTGTAGATTCGATTTTCAAGTTGAATGTGAGATGGAAACTGGATTTGATATGGAAAATTATGTATTTACAGAACTATTTCTGAAAAATAATGGTGTTTTCGTTTATGTATGATATATTTTCCCTGATGGCCTTTATCCTTGTGTATACAGGGTGGCAGACGAAAACAAAACAGAGCCGTTAGTCCACGTTTTAGAAAAAAATAAGGATACTATCATTTTTAATCGATGGGGAATACTTTTATCTGATCTTTTTGACCCACCACTGCCACCACCATGCAAATATGATGTCTTTCCACAGCACTTGAAATTTACACTACAGTACGTCTTTCATTTCTTTCAGTATATTTACCTAAAAAGTATAATCTATAGCATCTTTATGAGATTTGCATGAAGAAACTTGACAAGGCCAAATTTACAAATATAATTTCCTACAAAATCATTAATCACAAAATTCAAATACCATTCCTAAATACTTCAAAAGCTTTGAAATGATATTTTAGCTAAATCCTCATTTAGGGGTTAAATTGTTGGGGGCAAAAATACCGGAAAAGAGTGTCTACGACTCGTCTTTGCGTTTTCCTTGAACTAATTGTTGATAATACAGATAAATGTCAGTATAAACATCATAAAATTTTGGTGTAGAAAGTACAAATCCATGGTTTTTCAACGCTCTATTCGATAAATGAGACTTGCATTTTTCACTAACATTTACTAGTAAGCCCGCCTTCAAATAATGCAATATATATGTAGATTTCCGGCATTTAATATTATTCAGATAATGGAAAGTAAAAAAAACAAAAAAATATCGATCGAAATGTTTTTATATCTTTCGAACCGAATATCCATTAGAAAACATTAAGAAATAATTGATTTCGAGTTTCGATTCTCCTAGTATAAGGAGATAATGGTCAAATTATTATTAGACAATGAAAAAATCAATCTTCATAACAAAATAGACTGTTCAAATGAGTTTTTATTGAAAATAGGCATAGTTAAATAGATTAACCTTTTGATGTTATTTTTGGCATAACTCCTCAACTGCTTGCTTCATTCCCATAAAATATTATGTTTTCAGATGTAGAAAGCATCATCAAACAAAACAACTTCGATACGCCACGCTTTTACTGGTTATTCTGTATATCGAAGAATATTTCCAGGGAAGTCCAATGCATTGGTATCTTAAACTTTTAATCGAAACATTACTTCATCTCAAACTTCTAATGAAAGCTCAATATGATATACACTGTATGTTATCTCTCATTCATTCCTATTTAACAACTCTGATCATTCAGAACGATGTTGATAGTTCTACATGATTCTTCGTGACCGTGTGCGATATCGAATATCAAATTTGTGGTTGGACCTGGATATGGAAATATCCGTTTTCAGTGGTTACTGGTTTCCCGTTTCCCGTTTGTGTTTTCATGTTTATAATTGATATAACTTTCATATCATATTCCCTATCGATAAAAAATCAACGGTCAGGTGTACACATTCCGCGAACCAACAGTACCGAAGTTAAAAAACAATTGATTCAATAAAAAAATCATTTATCAAATTTGTCAGTAACTTTACTGTGAATTTTGCCTGTATACTCCAAAACACAAAATAATTTGAATTCTACACAAAATTATACTAGCCTGGTTTTCTTTTTCAACTTCATATAGAAAACTCTTGAATGTTATATGCAATTGTATAAAAGTCGAAAAAAATTTTGAAAGTTGATTGATACAAATATGCCATACACTGGATGACACTGAATTTCCTCAGTTCGGCTTCCTTATAGATGTAGTCATGTTTTAACGACATATTCCATTTCCATTCAACATTATACATCAGAATTCCTTATCAGAATTTTGGCTTTATCCCAATTCAACACATATGCATTAGCTTTTATTAAAATATGCCCTGCTAATTTGGATTTTCCTACATTTAGGTTTTTTACAATATTCTGGTGTTCAGATTTTCTTATTCTGAGAAGTCTTGTATTCTCGCCAATATTATGTTTGACCACAAATACATGAGAAATTGTAAACACCGTTTCTTTCTCAATTTTCGTATCTCGTTTGCCGGTTTTATTTGAGTCAATAAAGATCATTTTAAGAAATAGAAAAAAAGAATAGAGGTAATTACCGCCACGCCATCCAAAGGAAATTATGTTTTCATTAAAAATTCGTGGTCGATACTGGCCGATACTTTATGAAAATCCACTAACTAATATAATTTAGTTTGTTTTTCACTATAAAAGGTTTCGTTATACAATTGCGTTCTCAAGCAGAATCTGATGAATTACTTTGAAAAATTTTATATTCTAAAATCATTACTATGATCTTCGGTCTGATGAAAAATTTATTCTTATCTAGTTTCCGCCACCTGGAAAGAGCGGATACAATCATTTCATTAACTAGTTAAAGCAAGTAAATACATTCAAAAATACTCTTTCACTAGTAAAAATTAATAGGAAAACTAGTCAATAAATTTATGAAAATTACATAATAATGATTCTAGGGCGACAATCTTGATTTTCTGGTGAGAAAATTTTAAGTAACGGAGAAATATTCAACTCAATTTGGTCGTACATTAGATATTGGGAATTATTTGTATTTATTGATTTCCATTCCAGAAGGTAAAGTTTCAAATAATGTATACACTCTTAATCTATCTGACACCAAACTCTTCTCTTTGCTATTTGTTGTTGTATTTGAATCTACATTTTCAAACTAAGTTGGCTCAAATATGTTCTATAATTTTTTCACTCATCTCTTGGAACTGTGAATTTCCTTTATGGTTTGTCTGTATATATTGTTTGGAAAGTAAATATTCTATTAGATTGGTATCATCATGAATGAAATGGAAGGAAGCAGAGAATTGATGAACTCCAAGAACTCATACAACTGTCTACTTGTTCCTATAAAACATAATTGAAAATTCACTCGTTCCTCTGCTGACAGAAATTTTCATGGATGATGTTAAACGAAAAATACACAGCAACCCGTTTATTGGAAATTTCAATTATTGGTATAGATAAAGTGCTAACAAATTTTATAAAATTCACCCGAAATAGTAGCTTAGGGCTTTCATTGTTAGAAAATTTCAAAAATGAATCAATTTTTTATCAAATAGTTTGATTATTCGGAACAGTGCCACATCGTTTGTTTTCATTTCTTTGTCGACTAATATCGGATGACGCGCGTGTATTCTTTCATTGTTCCAACTGTATATGTTTTTTTTCAAGAAGTGTTACTGGCAAGTTGGATAAATCCCCAAATGGATTCGATTCTTCATATTTCATATATTTTAAAAGGTTTTTTGACTTTAATGGAATGATAATCCAAAAATGCCAGAAGAAACTCGTGTACCTCCCCGAATAACATTCAGACAAATCCAATAAAAGTTTCTGCAATGAGGAAAACTAGCTACAATGCTAATTTCATATGCCGATGCATTCCAATGAAGTTTGAAAAGATAATTCGCTTAACTCACATGTTGTACACACTGTAACAAGGGTTCCACGGGGTGGTCCCTATCGGGTGCAACGGTATGTCAATAAAGATATCTTCCTCTCGACTAAACAGAGTGTATTGCTTGATATGCAACGTTATACCAGGGGTGGTGTTTCTCAAAGTATCTCCTTTCAGGTCGAGAGTATGGGTATCTATCACCATCGACAGGTAATAATACTTCAACGGGCACAAACGAGATGTTAATATAAGGATTCGTCTTATGAATGTGTTCTTATTACACATTTAAAAAAAACAGTTGATTCCCATCTCGTTATATGAGCCAGCGTATAAAAAACAAGAGGTTTTAGTTCCACTGAAAATGTACTTAGAACACTTTACATAGAATTGGATCTACGATTCACTTGGGTTGGAAAAAATTAAGATGTTTATAAATATTTGCTTAACAAAGTTCATAATTTTTATAAGGTTTTTGGCTTTGGCTTCTTCTTTAATTTCTGAAAAGTTTATAATATTTTTTTCCGCAATGATATTTTCCGTACATAGTATTAAAATATTTGACGGAATATTTCAAAAAAAACTTTCAATTTGATAAGCTGTGTAAAAGTTGATACATTTTAATTTTTCATGAGATTGCTATCTTACTAGTATATACCAAAAAATTTCTGAATTCCTCATTTCATAGGGCTCTAGTCCTTTGTAATGAAATAGTCCTATCAAATCAAACAAAGAGCAGTTTTACAATAATTCAAATCAAATCTCATAAAGGTTACAAAAATTTATTAAATTTATCTCGATTTACTCTTTTATATTTTTACTTTTTTTATATTTTATTCAAAACCCTACATCCCACCTTTCATATTGTTATGGTTATCACATTTACTATATTATTTTACTCATTATTATTATGATTGTATATATTCTGATAAAGTTAATTATTATCATGTTTCATTCAGTTAGCAAGATTATTATCGAATAAAGATAACGAATTCAAATTTAATTTGGAAGTGTAAAATATTTTATTGCCAGCAAATACTCGTCTCATCCATATTATCTTTTTCTGATGATGAATGACACATCAACTGGCGCTCCGGGGCGCTTTTGCTTTTTCAGCTGCAGGAAAACCCGGAAAAACCTGCAGCACCACATCATCTGAAGATCTTGATCTGCCAATGTCCTCTCTTTCATAAAACAAAATGTAGAGTGCCTCCAGAGGCTCCAATAAATTCATAACAACGCCAGAACACTTAGTGACACGACTATCGTCAAACTTAAGCCAGTCCGTTTCGTCTTTGACAAATGCGTAATAATCACCAGATTCAACGCCAGAACCACAGTGAACAATGACTGCGTGAAGATTATAATAGTGGTCTGCTAGATTGAAGTGTTCATCTATTTCGAACCTTCGTAGGAGTTTGGCGATTCCGTCAGAGGTTGAGTTATGTTTAAAGATCATCAGGGTTATCATTAGATTGACTGATGCCTTAGCTATACTTGTTTTCTTATAATAATCAGTTAGTTTGGCGCATCTTTGGCAATAAAGTTGATCATCACCCGATAAAATTCCATTTTCAGATGATGTATATTAAATTTTTAACAAACATCAGTAAAGAGTTCGTTTTAAACATCTAATAAAGTTTTCAATGCAGATTTTTAAAAAAATTATCAGATCTCTGAAAATGATGCATCCTTTGAGAAGTTGCAGTTCGTTTTTGTTAGTCTTGTCGAACCCCGAAACAATTTGAAACTAAAATGTTTAATAGTCCGCAACAGATTACAAATAGTCAATCAGTGACCTATCTTGTTTCCACGCTAAGAATTCTGAAATTTTAGAAGCTACCGGTACTGTGTGGCAATACTTATTTGATCTGTGAATACTGTTCCCAAAGAAGAAAAGTTGTACTTTCATTTATATTGCTCATTACATCTATATGCATTTTATGATAGAGGGTTGTCGTATGGTACCCTGAAATTTAACTCCTAAAGAGAGATACCCTATTAATTTCCTCTTCCCTTAGTAATGTGGACTTCAGATGATAAGGTTCAACAGTAACTTCTCATATTTGCAAGAGAGAAGTTGAAGGAAAGGATAGGTACCTTGAGTTGTTAAAAAAATTATGATTGAATTTCCAGATACCACTAGGAAACGACTAGACTTTCTAGGTAAGTACCATCAAGGTAACGATATCAAAACGGTATATCACTGATGAAAATAGAGAATTTCAGATACATTTAGGAATTTATATAGTTTCTTCGGGCTTCTTTATTGGGAATAGGAAGTTGATAGATCAAGCAATTGAGGAAATGCATCGGAGCTTATGGGAATGAAAGGAAATTTCCTCTAAAGAAGTTAGTTTGGGTCTGGTCAAAATACTGATGCATCCCTGTCAGCATTTACTGTTCCAGGTTAATCAAAGCAGCATGTTTAGTAAAAATGGTCATTCCAAATTTGACGCTCATTTGTTGAATTTCTGAAATATTTTTCGTCCGAATTATTCTTAACTATTTTCAATTTGAGGTAAATTGTGTAAATTGTGTTTATATGATATGAGCTTACTGACAAAATATTTTACAAGACACCATATTAGGTATTTTTTTCTAAACTTTCTGACGTGCTGTATACAGATCCAAGACGATTATCACAAAAAATTGTTTTTCAATTCAAAAGAACTACTTTCGTCTTTGAAAAGCCATTTTGACTATTCCTGATACTCAAAAAAAATACCTTTCTTGGTGTTTATTGTTTCAATTCGTAATATCTGTCATTGTCAACAACCCTTTCAACAAGTTTTTCAACAACCCCCGTATACAGCTGCAATTAGTTTGCATTGTAACAACCAAAATCAAAAAGTATTTCACGAAGCAAAGTCTTTGATGACAGAAAGCAATGTCAGGACCTATAAAGCTTGTAATCTTCAAGATATCAGCTTCGACACGAGTTGGAAAGGTGAAAAGGAGCACATTCTATTGTAGAACAATTCGGGAGAAGATTTACGGCGGCTTTTAAAATAAATTGGTCTCTCGCCCGCTTTACAACTGGCGACAAAAGCTCTGCCTTGGGACATGAATTATGAGTTGAGTTATAGAGCATGCCTTCCGTTTTACCTTCCAGTTTTCATGTCACAGCATTAGTTAATTTCAAAAGATAATGCAGTTGTTTCGTAGATAGTTTGGCTTTACGGAACGGTCGGGAGTAAATTATATAGATTAAGACAAAAAATAATACAGGATTATGAGAGATAGTCTTATGAACTGAAATTACGGGTTAGAGGTCTCTTGTCTCTCTTGCATATCGCAAATATGAATTTTCGCGTTTCCATGGGTAAGAAGTTGAAGTTTTCAGAACTATGGTCCCTCATAACATGGTGTTATATACTACAAAAAATATTGCAAGCAAATCTTCAGCAAGTATTCTGAGTTTTCAGTAATATATCTCCATTGTAGATAGTCAGCGGAAAAAAATAGTGTATACCATTCAATGTGTGAATGTGAATCATTTATTAGGACGTGAAACTAAACAGATAATTTCTTTGGTTTTTTGTATCACTCAACGACTGAGTGACCGAGTCGCTGCTGAGACTTCGCAGTCGACGTACATGCTACTGATGATGTCTGCCACATTAGCGGACGAAACGTTTGGCAACACTTCATTTTTTTCCAAATATTCTAATAATGACGACGCAACGATTTCTTTTGCGAATATGGGTGGGACATAAATGAGTCATAAATCGTTAAAAATAGATGTCTTGCTCCTCAAAATAGCCATTAATTTTCAACATAATTTCTTCATAGTTGAAAAATCTTTGATCACTGAGCCATTTTTCCAAGTTTGGGAACAGAAAAGAATCCAAGGGTGCTAAATCTGGCGAATAAGGTGCATGAGGTAGCAATTCAAACTTTAATTCGGTAATTTTGGTTACTGCCATAATGGATTTGATGAAACAAAAATATTTTCTTAGCCAACTGCTTGATTTCTTGACTCAAACATTGAAATAAGTTCGCATAATACTGGCCGTTGATAGTTTTACCTTTTTTAAAATAGTCAATAAAATTATCCCAGGCGCATCCCAAAAACTAATGCCATGACCTTGTCTGCAGATGAAACGGTTTTCGCCTTCTTTGGAACCGGTTCTCCCTTCTGAGTCCTCTGTCTTGATTGTTTTTTGTCTTGGGTATAAAGTTATGGATCCATGTTTCATCCATGGTTATAAAACGACGCAAGAATTCTGTTTTGTTGCTGTGAAACTTCGCTAAACACTCAATTGAAACATCTTCAAGACAGTGTTTTTGATTGAGTGTGAGCAAACGCGGCACCCATCTTGCACACAGCTTTCTCGTGTTAAAATTTCCAAATAATATAAGATGTACCGCAGTTTTTGAAATGCTTAGTAAGTCTGCAAGCTCGCGCACTTTCAGTCAACGATCGTTCCGAACACAGAGTCGAATCTAGTTCAGTTTTTATATCGGTTGAGGCCTTTCAACATAACCAATTTTATAACGATAACCAATTTTTTCCATTTTCACAAATTCACCTAAAACGTTCGCTATTGATAGCTGCCCAATAAATACTAAACAACGCAGCGTCTTCTACCACCATCTCTAGGTCAGATCGGGTACTTCTGGAACAACCATCGTATATCGACCGATGCCCAAATAAGAGTACTCTCTTTTTGCCTCAAAATAATCGTTGAAGATATTTCTCATTACATGAATACAGTGTGTAAGTACTAACGTATTTATTTTTGAGTTGATTGTGTCAACTTCAGTAGCATATAACTGAATAAACAAATATCCAATAGGAATAATCTTGCTTCCAAATATTTTCATAAGATACCTACATGGTTATTCAGGTTGAACAATCATTCAAGATAACCAAAAATTACTATAAATTTCGATACATTTTCTGGTGTAAAAGTACACTTCATATATATGTGCCAATAATTCAATCAAGCCGAAAAAGTCTCGCCCCCTCCACATGTGACTAAATTCTTGCTGTCCAGGGGACTATTAGAACAAAAAGGAATTGTTCCACCGGGCATGTATTTAACGGCATGGGGCAATTTTTCGAATTGACTCGCCTGTATGAACCCTTCTTTTCACAATGTAACTTTTCTATATAGAAAAGGCGTGCGAAAATTATGTCATTGACAAGTTTTTTAGCGAACATCTGGATCGAAGCGAAAGGGTCGCTATACTCACGGGAGGTATTTAGCACCTTTGTATGTTTGTTATTATTGATCTGTCAGGACTAATAGAGACTGTATTAATATTAATATAAAAGGATGCTGAAGGGTTTCCAAAGAGGTGTCTTTGATTTATTCCTTTCTCTCTGGACTCAGTGTTTCAGGTTATGTCCTTTTCAAAAGAAATTACAACCTTGAAATCATTTCTACATAAGTATATCGAAAATTCAAAACAACGGAATATTTTTTTGTGAAAAAGATGTTGAAAACTGACTTTACGTGAATCAACAAATACAAATTGCGAATAATAACTATACCAAATTCAATTAGAATTGAGAAGAGAAAACTTCAGAACCTGATGAGTTAACTTCTGGTTCTTGATATTGGTCAAACAGGGAGAACATTTTCCTAAAGAATAAAAGAGCATGAAAGTGATCTTTTGAAAGAGGAACCCTGCAAACTTATTTTCATTATCGGAAATATCAGATATAAAATTTGTGGAAACGTATGATAGTTTTCTCCTAATTCTTCAGAGCCTACTCGACCGTAAATATATGCTCGAATCTCTCTCTCTCTTACCTCTACAGTACCATACCAAACGTAACTCTCTCTCTCTCTCTTTTTATCTTCACTAACTTGCACCTCCCTCTCGACTTCCGTTCGCCTTGCCCGATCACACTTTTCGTAACGCTCTCGTCACGCATTCGCCAGCTTACTCCCCAAGTCAAGAGCGCTCAAAGCAGTTTTACTTCAATAATCATACTAAACTCAAATCTTTCAGAATGTCTGATGGTTGAAAATTCAAAAAATTCAGAACAAATACTCAGTGAATAGTTAGACCATACATTCTCATCTGTTGAAGTTTTCGAAACGCAAAATTCAATTAATATTTACGTTGAAGTCCCAAAAAACTGTTTTAATTTTCTCCCATGTAGATTTTTATGTCAAGTCCATCAACAGTGTCAAATAAGAAATTCAAAACTAAGAAAATAACAGCAAAAAAATCAATCAATCTTCTCTCAGATGTTGGATTGAAGTTATCCAAAAATTTTAAGTCATATTGAATACTGAGATTTCTTTATTACTAGTATATTTTTCAAATATTTTTAGATAAAAAAAATATTTGATACCGATAACTCGCCATCTAAAACAGAGACATGAATATTGAAATCAAAACATTGGATACGCCTTTTTTTGAATTGAACTAAATCATTAAAAATAACTTTAAATCATGCATTTATGCAAAAATGTTATGAACAGATAGAAAAATCTCCTGAAAAGTAATTTTCAATTCTAAAAAAATTTCAAACTGCATGTAGATATTCCAAAAAGTCACAATTTCCATTTTGATATAATATATATGCGGGAGAATGGCATTTTGTATTAAATTCTCAGAAAGAAGATAAAAAACAAACAGGCAATACATTGCTAAAGACAGTTTACCCGTTTGGAGTATTTAATACTGGCTCATGGTTTGCTTACTACTAGAATTTAAATGAATAATGTTGTCAATTTCAATTCACACCTGCGGGGTTCAAAACGTTTAGTCGATAGCTATTACTCTCAATTAGCCTAATGTTATTCACCTACAGAATTCCTCAATAACACAGACACAATAACCTATGAAGTTGTCTGAATATCTAATATTGTTATTCCTAATTATTTTCGAGAAATCTGTATTTTCATTGAAAATATTGGTTTTTAATTTTTGTATTTAGAAAATTAATGAAGACTGTAGCTTTCATTGACTGCTCACAAAAAAAAGATCAAACTGTACGAGAACGAAAGCAACATTAAAAAAATATCACTAGTTCGGACTTCCATTGTCTACTATATAAAATGATTTGAAATCCCTGAAACAAATAAAAAAGAATAATTAAAAAAGGATAGCTGAAGATAACAATTATATTAAGCAAACAATAAACCTGAAATGAAATGATAGTGAAAAAGCAAATGCGCCACTGGAATCGATGAAGTCGCCCCGGAGCGCCAATTAATTTTTATTGATGTATTTATTTTATTTTTATCGTTGTCTTAACATATTATAATAAACAGTAAAAATATAATAATTGAATAAATAAAAATTAAAGGAATGAAAAAAGAAATCACCCGAAAACGATTGTAGATACCAACAATCGAAACGTCGTGAACTAACGTGACTTGGAATTTCTACACTTTTTTATTATTTTTTTTTCATTCCTTCGATTTTTTTTTATTTATTCAATTATTATATTTTTACTTGTAGGTTATTTCACTATCTTTCATTTCAGGTTTATTGTTTGCTTAATATAATTGTTATCTTCAGCTATACTTTTTTAATTATTCTTTTTTAGTTGTTTCAGGGATTTCAAATCATTTTATATAGTAGACAAT
>WOGO01000263.1:0-26316 GCA_015342085.1 Leptinotarsa defecta
CTGAATGTTATCATGTTCTGTTAATTTTAGATAAACGACTACTCCTATACAATACTTGTATTGTCCTTCTGGAGAATAAAGAATTATTATTATTATTATTATTATTATATACTCTTGACACTAACAGTTTTCTTCGTACTCACCGATTATCAAAATCATATCAATTCGTCCTTCCTGGGGATAAGTTCTCATTTTACAATATTGTGTCACTGTCGAATACTTTTTGTTTCATAATAAAAATTAACGTCAAAGTAAATAGTTTTTATTGACTCCATATTGTAATTTTGATATTTATTTCATTATGATGTCTAATATATTTGCTAAGAAACAAGAGAATTCAACATATTTTGCATCAGTAATTGAGACACATGCATCTTTTCATTTTGAAGAATGCCTTTTAATATTTCAGAAATGGCAATAAATTTGAGTTTTTCCATTTGCCTGCATTTTATTTTAGATACACCTTATTTTCAAAAATTTTAAATTGTGCTTTTAGCGAATCTACGTATTCTTTAACAATAAGGTTTTTAAAACGCTTTTTAAGCTTTTCATTAAATTACAACGTGTTTCATTTCAAAGATAAAAAAATTATTCATAAGTGAAATATTAAAACGCCTTTTGTGGAAAAAGCACAAGAGTTAGATATAGGGAACCCTAATATAGTTTTGAAAGGAATCTACTTCTGCGTCAAATTATGCCACTAAATATGGGGTGTTCCATTCAACTTTAAGAAGTTATTTAATTAAATGTTTGTCCAAATTTTGAGGCAATTTTTTTCGCCACTCCAAATATTATTGCATCAAAAATTTCATGTGGTAGTTAACTTTAACCTTTGATCCAAGCAGTACATTTAATCACGAGCAGCTTGTTACACGTTACAGGGTGAAAACAATTTTTTAGCTATGGTCTGTATTTTTAAATTTCTCAAAATTTCTCAGAAACGGTTAGTTTTGAGTATGGGAAATATAACAGTAACTCAACTTTATTTTGTCTTTAAAAAATATAGGGTGTTCCATAAGAAAAAATATAACTTTGGTATGTAACTTTTTTGAGAGTCACCCTATATATTTCACATATATATTGGAATATATATTGAAACATGCTCCTTATGGACCCACATATAACTGTGCTGAAAGTTTTTCTCTAACTCTCTTCATTTATCGTAGAAATACCGAGGCAAATGTGGTGGGCCACCCTGTATACATGCTTTTAGAATATTCATCCCAATAGGCTGAAACAGCTGTCTACCGGTGGCTCTTAAATTGAAATCAATATAGGAATGATCAGAAAGTACTCATCTATTCATATTTTGATTTTTTAATTTTCATGGAATTATTTTCCAGCAGCTTTGACTTCATTAACCTTTCTCGATTTAATATCATTTTCAGAAACATGTGGATTCGTTTTTCGATGGCACTTCAGGTTAGCTTTCCAAATTTCTGCTACCGCAGTTGTCGGTTGATTGGTCAAACCACCAACACTGACATAAAAACTTGTCAAGTTGATTTGGGTGTCACACCAATAGGTAGTTTCACTTATGTTTCGCTTGCGTTTACGCAGGTATTTTTATCATCTGATAGAAGCGTGTATCAATAAATTATCCTTTCAAATTCCTTTTTTAAAAAAATATGTTGATGATATTATTTTCAGTATTCCACATAATGGAATCAATGAAATTCTGTAGGTTTTTAACCATTATGATGAACTGGTACAGTTCACTATTGAGGAAGAGGATTCCAACAGAAGTGTTCCCTTCTTAGATTCCCGACTAATAAGGCGAGAGGACAATTCCTTGATAACTTCGTGGTATAGAAAACCAGGATTACCTTCACTCTCTGTGATTCATCATTTTACAGTTATGTGAAATCTCATTGGCAGCAATGCATTGGTCAGAACAAGAAATTCTGTCAAACTTAATGTATTGTGTCAATCATGTCTGACTACCTGTTGAGTTCAATTGTCAAACCCATTGTTTCATATTATTCCTGCAATCATCTCATATTATTGCAAAATTGTGACTTGATAGTACATGTTTTTAACCAATTTTAATCTTGACATACAAATATGAGCATCCTCTTTGTTACTTATGTGTTAACTTCATTTTAACCTCACTTTCGTAAGTATGAACATGTTGTCCATACCCGTTTGTTTATTCAATTAATTATTGTAGAGTTCCCGATGAACAGATAATAAACGCCTCGAAAGCTTGAACAGACAAAAGAGTTTTACAATCTTTCTGCCTCTGACTGCTATACCCGATTCATTCCCTACGTTTATATAATTATATATATATATATATTAGCCAATCCGGCAGTCAATTGTCAATGAATGAGCAAATTGGAGACTTTCAATTGATACAAAATAATTGGTATTGGTTTATAGTGGAATAAAACGGAATTGGTAGTTGAAGTGCACTTT
The DNA here is from genome assembly GCA_015342085.1 of Leptinotarsa defecta. Lineage (NCBI taxonomy): Eukaryota > Metazoa > Arthropoda > Insecta > Coleoptera > Chrysomelidae > Leptinotarsa > Leptinotarsa defecta. Next base: position 2,419 of record WOGO01000263.1, read on the forward strand.
TCAGTAAAGCATCCTGTGATATACAAATCAGTTATTTATTATAACATGTCATTATTATCACTAATGTTTTGCCTCTTTCATTATCATTTTCATTTTCATCAATGAAATATATTTTAATACTTAATATCTTATTCCCGATGAAGACAAATTCAAAACTCATAAAAATTGGTCTAGCCGATCTTGAGTACTTTTATTATTATTATTATTATTAAACATTTGAATTGCCTGCGATATGGAAAATAGCCCGTGTATGTCCGTGTATATGTATGTCTCTTCTGAAGGAAGGGAATGCAACCCTGATAAAAAAATTGAAAGTTAATTTTATATTATGCAATTTCTCGAAACTTATCGAAATAATACTACATGATTTCATCTATAACTCAATCAAAAATATAATATCGGACGATCAACATAGGTTCGTGGAAGAAAAGTCATGTATGACCAATCTTGCATGCCTCTCACAAAATGTTTCATATGTTCAAGACCAAAAGCAACAGGTTGACGTAAATTATACGAACATGCAAAAGGTGTTTGATGAAATTGATTTTTACATCCTCATCCAGCGACTATCATCATTTGGCTTCTCTGGAAGTCTAATTGAGCTTTTTATAAGCTACCTCTTTGAGAGAAAGCAAAACGTGGAACATGAAGGTTTTCAGTTCTCTTTGTACACATCTAGCTCAAGGATGCCACAAGGCTCGAACTTGACTTTTTATTGATGACCTGGCGAAAATGATAAACTGCCAAAAACGTCTATAGGCTGATGATCTAAAGTTATACAAAGTAAATGGAAATTATGAAGGCTGCTTAAATTTACGAAATGACATCGATTTAGATTTCGACCAGTGTTTGAAGAATTATTTTCGTTTGAATATATCAAAATGTAACATCTTATCATTTTCTAGAAAAAAGAATAAAACTGAAATTTCCTAGATCAGGCTATTTCATCAATGAATCGAATGTTGGGTTTTATAATAGGGAGTTCAAGAATATTAATACGATTATTACACTGTTTAACGCATATGTGAGGTCTAAACCAAATATGGTGTAATAATAATATGCTATCCAATTTATAATTGCCACATACATCATATTGATGTTCGAAAAAAAATTGAAATGTCTGTCTTTCAAGGTTACAGGAATATATCCTCATAGGGAAACCAACTATCCTATATAATAATAGCTTCAAAGCACCAGTGTCAATGATTTGTAACAACTACAATTCAATCTGTGATATGTGCAATATCAATAATAGTTCTCCAAGTTATACTCCAAAATGTATTCTCACTAGAACCTTTCAACTGTGATCTCTTTCACTTTTTTCCCTTCTTGTGACATCTTCTATTTCTATTTTTTTGTTTTTCAGCTGTGGCTAATTTTTTCAAGTACTTATCCTGTTTTGCATATATTTTTTATCAACACCTCTGTACATTTCCTGTAATTGGGTGACTACCTGTAAAGCTTCGTGTCCATTTGCAAGTGAGTTGCGATAGTTTTTGCAGCAAGTACTTGCTGGTCTGTCTGCATTGAGCTTCATGTTCAATTGCAAGTAGATTGCGATAGTTTTTGCAGCAAGTACTTGCTGGCCAGTCTACATTAAATTTCAACTGTTCGAAAATTTAATCTAGCAAATCACTCTAGCAAGTAAATTTGCTTTGATTATTTCCGATCCCTTGTACACATAATTGTTGAATACCTAGTAAGAAAATGTTGTCAGAGCAGAAAATAGCTGCTGCAATAGTTGTGAAAATTTTAGTTCAACGAAAAAAAAGGAAGGAAAACGGTAAAAGGAGAAAATGCTGGGTTATAAAATGGATTCGACATAGAACCAGTCTAGGTATATACAAACAGTTACTTATCAAATTGAAAAGTGAAGATCCAAAGCAGTTCAAATATTTTTTGCGAATGTCTGTAGAATACTTCGATTTTCTACTGATTTTAGTGAAGGACAGAATCACAAAAAGTATGCCAAAATGCGGCTAGCTATTAACCCAGAGGAGCGCTTATCATTAACACTGCGCTTTTTAGCAACAGGTAATTATTCAACAAATTTATAAATTTGATGATTATCAATTATTTCACTATGTAAGACGAATTTATATTTTCATTATGAACAATGAAAGAAAACTAAATATCAAGAACCAATAAATTTATTCTGTTTCAGGTGACTTCTATCATTTGCTCATGTATTTGTATCGAATCTCTGTATGTATGATCGCAAGGATTGTTCCTCAGTGCTGTTCTGCAATTCAGGAGGCCCTACAAAATGAATATATGAAGGTAAATCTATGAAAGGTATTATTACTCTGTTTGTTTACCTGGGAACATTTGTTGCTTGTATGGTGGCATTATATGCAATGAATGTGAAGAGCTTGTACTCTCATAGGAAGGTGGAGATGAAAGAGGGAGATAAATTGGTGTTGAAGGACAAGAGTCATTCTGATAACCTAATTCTGCAATATGTAAAATATCTCTTTGTATCTTAATTTTAAATTTTTTTGAAGATGCTCTGAAGGCAGGAAACGGAGCTCTGAAGCTACATAGTTTTCAAAGATTTGAAAGTTATCTTGAGGTCTATCCAACACTGTCATAGCTTTAGCTAAAATAGCATCCCCTTCAGACTCCTTACTTTTTCTTTTGAGGCTTATTTTTGAACAATCCGGTTGCTTTTTTGATAATTTTTTACCGATATTTCCTCCCGTTTCTGCTGAATGTTGCTGCTCTATAAGTAAGTTATACTTTGCATTTTATAGGTGCCAAAATCTCAAGTAATGTGGATTCATATTGCCACAGAGTTTGAAGATAATTGGAACTATCCAAACTGCATAGGAGCCATAGATGAAAAACATATTGTTATGCAAGCTCCACCATGTAGTGGAAGTCACTATTTCAACTATAAAGGTACACATAGTATAGTTTTAATGGCAGTGAGTGATGCAACATACAAATTAACTTATGTGAATGTCGGTTTATATGGCAGAGTGTGGGATAGAGGAGTTTGTTCTCTCATTAGAAAGTAACAGCATCAATTTGCCTCCCCCAAGGCAATTGCCCGGTAGAAAAAATTTATCACAGTTTGTTCTTGTAGTTGACGATGCATTTGCAATGAAAACGTATTTGCTCAAACCATATCCGTATAGAAATCAACCTGGACCAAACCGTGTATTCAACTACCGACTCTATCGTGCACGAAGTGTTATTGAAAATGTGTTTGGTATTATAGCACACCGTTTCCGAGTACTCAGAAAACCTATTCAGCTCAATCCAAGCAAGGTTGAAAAATTTGTTCTGGCTGTATGCATCCTTCATAATTTTCTGATGTCGTGCAAACTGTCGCAAGAATGTTTGATGTGGAAGCTGACGATGGAAGTATTACAATTGGCGAGTAGCGCGAAGAGGGTCTTTCAGTAAACAATATGTTGCCACTTCATAATAACAACTATCACAACTCTACAGCTAATACGAAAAGTGTATGTGAAGAATTCAAGGATTATTTTATATCATCCGAAGGCAATATAAATTCATGTTACAAAATAATTCTACATGTATGACTTCTGCTGAGTACAATAAAACTCTAAATAAACTTGACTTTTAAACTTACCAGATTATCCTCTGTATCACTTCGTGAATTTGCATCGATTATAAATTTTAATGAGTCAAAAAACTCCCAAGTGCTCTTATATAATTCGCTAGTCTCTTGCCCACTTTTCTTTTTTTGTATTTTCCTGCACTCTTGATTCAATTGTGTTTCCAAGTTGTGTAACTTCCTCTGTATTTCCGACGTAGTAGTTTCCAAGAGATTCGCCAAGCTTTGTAAGGCATTTTGTTTTTTTATTCTATCCTTGAATTATTTGGATTGTGCATTCCACAATTCCTGATATAATTCAAAGTTTACAATGAGAAGGGTTATATCTTCTCTTTTCCAATCACGTTTCGCCATAATTATTCACTTGCAGAAAATTTTCGGAATAGTCTCGAAATTAAAATGACCAAATAAAATGTCTGAGAGCAAACGTGTATATTACATGCTCTCAGCAAGTTGCAAGTTGTATGTATGCAAATAAATTTGCTGCAATATCGCTCTAAGGAGGCCATGTACACACCGCACAAGTCACTTGCGAGAGTAAATCTAGCAAGTTTAATTGCAAGTGGACACGAAGCTCAAGAAATAGTGATATCCAATCTAATCTAATCCAATCAGTAGAAAAATGCATACTCAAAATTGAGCACTATTTTAAAGAAAATATTTGAAATGAAAAATTCGATAATCGACAAGTTTCTTAATGTTCGATTTGGTTTCATTTCAAATCAGTGGTATAATATATCATGCAGTTGAAATTAGTTATACTGACTTAAAATTCAATTTCAAACATGAAATTGAATTTCATATTTTAAAAAATAGCCACGCTTCATAAGTGACCAATATTTTTTTTATTATTTTTGCCCTTGATCAAACCAGAAACTGAAATTTCGAGGAAAGCTATCAGAAAGGATCCACAAATCTTGTATGGAGCGAAATTCACACTGTGTACATGTCTGAACCAACGACCACTTCAAATTACAGACATGTGATGGCCAAAACCAACCTAAACTATCTATAACACTGATGATGTAATCCTTCGCGGTTATGGAATTGTTTATACGTCCTGGCCCAGGATGTCACACTTGTTATAATAAACCGGCTAAGCCGACCGTCTTAGATTCATGACGTCATAACTCACGCTTAGTGTCACCGGGATCCACCGGAAATGTTTCACGCAACCCTCCCTATTCCCGGTCTTGTTTTTTCATTGTTTATTTTGGCATTTTATTACCTGGATAGCGACGGGGAGAAAGAGAGTCACGTCAGCGAATTCCTTATTTGGATGGCGCTTTAGAAAATGTTTTAAAAAGTAGATTTTCATGTTAAATTTCGAAATAATTTTTCTGAGAGTGAGTAAGAATGTACTTAGAATATCACTATCTGTTTGTCTGTCTGCGAACGGATTTTAATATCGTTTCCACCCAAAGACGGAGCGATTCCAGAGAAAGATTTATTTGAAAGCGAATGACAACGTTTCATGATAAATTTCACTAGTTCGGAATTCCAATGTCTAAAATGATTCTAATATGATCCGAAAGAACAAATGAAATCAAAATTGATAGCTACAATATCAGTTATATTAGGCAATAAAACATGAAGTGAAAATACAATAAAATGAATGAAATAATCAAGATGAAAGATGAATATGACTATAGAATGAAAAAAAAAATAAACAAAACATTAAAATAGAAATTGAAAATTAGAAAAAAGACTTCAAACCAAGTCCTTTCACGTTATATGGATTGTGTATACGTTTTATCGCTTATAGGCGTTTCAATGAAAACTTGACCCCTCTGTAAGTCAGAAACGGACGTGTAATCGAAAATTTCAAAGAGCACTTCAATTTTCATTTCTAGAGGGACTGATTCGAATATGGAAATCATACCCGGAACTTCATCCCCCTGCGTTCAGGAACTATCTCCCCCAATTTTTTTCAAAGGCATGAGGGTCGAGTAATACATAATTTCAAAATTCTTCTTTTTCTCTATTGATTCTGTATTTTTTTTCAATTGGTTCATTCATTATTGAGAAATTGTATGTTGAAAGTTTTATTTCAGAAAATACGGAAAATTCACTGTCGCTCATTTTTTTTGAGGAAATCAACAAAAGAAACATCAATGGCAACTCAATCAACGGATAAAGTGTTCACAATGAACTCCATCTAGTTCCATACAATAATATAGTCCATTTTCGAAAGCGTTCCCTACATTATTGAAGATATCCAGAGTTAGAAATCGGCATTCCCGAACAATTCTCTGTGGCAGGTCTTCTAGATTTTTCGAATTTATTTAATTAGAAGTGAACGTTTCGAAATAGATAGTTGTCGCAGAACAAAAAGTAGATAGTTGTTCACTGTCACATCTTCATGAATTATTATTGTCATCCTTGTTCACTGTGTTCCAGCATCGTTCATTCTACTGAAGAAAGAATAGAAATTGTTGCAACCTGTTAATGAAATAATGAATGTACTAAAGCTGCTGCAAAAATTTATAATACCAATCATCCAGACAGCAATGAGAGCCATCAATACATTAAATAGTTAAAGGCTAAGTTTCGAACTTCAGGTTCTGTTCACAATAGAAATCATGAAGTATCCCGTCCTGTACGAAATGACGGAGTTGAAGTTGCAGTTTTAGGACAAGTAGCTAGAGCGTTTGGTGTATCAGCTACTAGTATTTTTCAAAATAAGATTAATTCAGGAATTGAACGAAAATGATCCTGATCGTCGACTTTAGTTTTGTTCAGCAAGAAATTCACCATTATACTATTATACAATAATGTTTTTCAGACGGAAGTTCCTTCATGTTGAATGGTGAAGTGAATAGACATAATTGTCGTTACTGGAGTGATGTGAATCCTCATTTGTTGATGGAAACACATTCACTTACTCCACAAAAATTTAGTGTCCGGGCCGGCATTCTTGGTAATCGTATTATTGGACCATTCTTCATTGAAGGTAATCGCAATGGAGACACATACTTAAATCTATTACAAGACTGTGTAGATCCTATGATTACACAAATTTTAAAAAATGATGGCGATGGTGCACCTCACATTTTGATGTTCCGGTGAGACAGTTTTTAGACGAACGTTTTCCAATTCGTTGGATCGGCAGAAAGGGTCCAGCTAGATCACCTGATGGACTTCTTTCTCTGGGGACACCTGAAGTCGAAAGTGTACTCTTTTAAGCCTACTAATCTAGAAGACCTGCGACAGAGAATTCTTCGGGAATGCCGATTGCTGACTCCGGACATCTTGAATAATGTAAGGAACGTATTATTGTATGTAACTGAGTGAAGGTCATTTTGAACTATTTATCTGTTGATTTTGTGTCCGCTGATATTATTTCTTGTTGATTTCCTCATTAAAATGAATGGCAGCGAATTTTTTGTTATCTCTTTAATAAAAATTTCAGCGTTTAATTTTTCAATAACGAATGAACCAATTTCGAAAAAAAAATGCAGAGGTAATAAAGGAATCTCCCATGCCATTGAAAAAAATAGGGGGGTCGTTGCTGACCGCAGAGGGGTTAAGTTTCGGGCGTGACTTTCATATCAGAATTACTCTCTCTAGAAATAACAATTGACGTGATTTTTTTAATTTTTGATTACGCGGGGTCAAGTTTTTGTTAGAACGCCCTGTATGTAATCGATATTCCAGCTGTACATTTTAGTTTCAATTGTTTTCTCATGGATTTTGAATCATATTAGGCAATACAAGGACGAATTGGTGAAATTCAGGAAGTTTTATGGTAATGCTTGGTTTGGAACATTTTATGAAAATGAACAAAAAGTTGTGAAACATTTGTTGTATTCCAGATGTCGTGGGTAGTGAGAACCTGTTTCTACAACTGTATTGTTCTGGAAATAAAATGCCCCTTGAACATTTTGCATTCGTGCAGATCAGTATAAGATATAAAGAAAGTTTTCGCATAAGTAGAACTATCATTCAAAGGGTTTCTGCTGGTACTTCATAGCGTTCTTGATCATCAACTGTTTTTCTTTGTCGAACAAGGTCGTGATGGTGTTACTGGAGTTCATTTTCTATTCGATGTGTGTTGCCAGGCTGCATTTGGTTTACAAGATGGCGAAAAAGCAATATTTTGAGATGATCAAAAAGAGATGATAAATTGAAATTTGGTGTAGCAGTTTGCGCGACAAAAACCTTTCTGATACATCCAGACTCCATATTCTTATCAGTAAGTCGCGTTGCAAGAAACAATATTTCCAAACACGTGTTTCACAATTTCCAAACTGACTCAGAAGAGGCACAGAAAAACTTTTAAAATACAAACATTCTTCCAAAACACGTTTGTTCTGGATAATATTCCATTTGAATTCACAACTTGTTTCATAATATTGTTTTGAAACAAGTTTTCTTACAACTTGGGTATATTTAAATACGGCTTCAGACAGTGAAACAATTGAACCCTACCTATTTCATTCCAAGATGAATTTCAGTTATTTTCATGAAACATTCCCTATATGAGAAACAATTTACCAGGCAAACGGCATTATTTCGGTAAAAATGAGCTCGAAATTGAGAATAATTACTCATATTCAATTTGTCAACCAACATAACCGTTAGCCATGTAGAATCATTTATTCTCACTTAATCAGACGAATTGAGTTATTTTCATGTGAGAAAACTTTGTATTATGAACTTTATAAGTTTTTCTGTGATATTTTTCAATATGATCGGAAGTGGGATTTTGAGTTTGATAAAAAAATCCGATACAAAAATCAACGAACAGCTCAAAATTTCACGATTTGAACCATCATTCAAAAATAGTGAATTTTTAAGAATACTATTTTTCAACAAAAATGAAACCCTCTAGCTTTTTGAAAGATATTACGAAACTCATGAAAATTGAATTCAACTAACGGAACACTTAAAAAAATTGATCAATGAATGTTCAATTCTCATGTAAGAAATATTTTATACTTATTGTAAAATTGTTACCGCAACTAGTACTTTTTTATTAAATTTGAATTCATAATTTGATTAATGCCCAATTTGTTTTACTCAATTAAGTCGAATTGAGGAGAGATTTGTATGAGTCACTTCAACTTCCATTTCTTCTATTCCTTCTTGATCTGAATTTTGAAATAGCTGAGTTTCCAATGTTCAAGTACGTCTTTTCAAATACTGTTATATTCGAAATATATAATAGACTAGCAGTCCCGGTCACGCGTTGCTGTGGCCAAGGTTTTAGTTATATTACATTGTAGTAAACTAGTTAAGAGGAACGGTAGGAGAACATCAGTTTCGGGGACCACCATGCTTTTATACATAAATGCCATTTGTGAAAAAATACGGCGACTTTCATGATACAGATTTTCTACTACCGCAACCCCTTAGTACAATGTAATTATTATTTACGAACGAAGACGGAAACGTTAAAGCTGATATAAAAATCCACTGGATTGGGATTTGAAGGGGAGGACTTTGTACACGATGAATTAAAATTTTCGTACAGTTGATATTGAGCAAAAATCAATACAAAAGATTCAATTTTTGAATTTAATATTATTTTTATTCAATTTTGTAACAAATGAGTATATTACAAAGTTGTTAGTAGATAACATGTGACACTTAAACTTATGAATGAGGTAGGTAGGGCAGATGATCTTAAATCTTCAATCTTCAATAATATTCATCATTTTGAAATATAAATACTTTTAATATCAATTGAATTTAACACTTATCGGTGCACAATATTTTCGGTTAACCTGTCGTTAGCTAACACAAATAGATTTGATGGTTTCCCTACACGTGAACATGGAGACACCCTACATTTTGTTTTATAAGAGAGAACATTTGTAGATCAAGATCTTCAGATGATGTGGTGCTGCAGATTTTTCCGGGTTTTCCTGCGGCTGAGAAAGCAAATGCGCCACTGGAATCAATCAAGTCGCCCCGAAGCGCCAATTAATTTGCATTGTTGTATTTATTTTTAACGTATAAAACATGAATTTTCCAAATCTAAACCACAAATAGACATTGTTTGACTTTGAGACTTATTTATAAACATGGCAAAAGTTAAACGAATTGGAAACTGTAGCCTTCTGAAGGATGTTGTAGAATCTGACGGTATCATTGGAATACGTGGCAACAGGACCACTTTTCCTTTAAACTTCCCATTTAAAATGGTTGCTCCAAGAATATTTGCGGCGATTTTTTTGATGATCAAATGCGTACCGTTGCATAATTGAGATGCATTATTGAGATGCATACATAGGATAATAATAGGGAAGATTTTGTGGTAGTATTCCAGGTATAACAATTGAATTTCACGGTATTTCGTTCACTACAAAATAAATTCAACTTATACTTCAGCCTCAACAACACGTGGTGGTTATGCTATTGAATTGTAACTTGTATGACACGTTTGTAGGTTCAACATGGCAGCGCCATCTATTGATTACTTACTCACTCCAGTCAACAGATATCGCTATCTCTTAAAATCATTTGGAGTTAACGGATACTTGTGAATGTCAAATAATAGACAAATAACTTGCAATAAAATAATTTTGCGACTAAAAATTGAGATATAATCTATCATATCTATCAAGTTGGATCAAACTACACACTGTGTGCAAATTTGATTGAAATCATTTGAGTAGTTTGGGAGTCCATCGCGGAAAAATAACGTGACACGTAATTTCTATATATTAAAATATAATTTCGTGAAAATGGATAGATACTATTCCGATCACTAACAATTCAATTATTATTATTATTGAATTATTGTTGGAAGAAAATATAAAAAGTGACACACCAAAATGAAAGACGCAAATAAATTTTCATATTCGAATATAATATCACAAAAAATATTTGAAAAACATCCTTCCTGAACAATAATCATATATTCAAGAAGAATGACAAATATCAATCATGAAATTAAAAATACTACAGCATGAGCCTCATGGCCTAGAACATCCAATTCCATTGACAACATTCCTCGACTTAGAATAACCCCTAGCCACAGTCACCCTTCTCTTTTCGAATGCATCCACGATATTTTTCAAAGTTTGACAACCGAAAGAGTTAACGGATAATTTTATCGTCGCCAGAGCTCCCAAATCTCCTAAGAGATTTTGCGTGTTCAAGCTGCTCAAATAATTCGATTTGAGATTTAATTCTTTCAAATTATTAAGACCACCAAAAGCGCCATTTGCCAGAGAAGCGATTTCGTTATCACTTAGATTGAGAACTTCCAGCATATTCAACTTATCGAAGGAGCCCGGCGAAAGGGATTTGAGTTTATTATTGTTCAGGTTCAGGATTCTCAGGGATTTCAGATTGGCTATTGCTGCAGGTACCTTTTGCAAATTATTGAATCCAATGTTGAGTTCTACAAGATTTGCTGTATCCTCGAAGACGTATTGCTCTATTGCGGATATTTTGTTCATGCCCAAATCTAGAATTTTCAAGTTCCTACAATCCCTCAACACACCATTTTTGATAATTTCCAGCTGGTTGTTGTAGAGAGAAAGTTTTTCCAGGTTGTACAATCTTTCAAATGTTCCAACTTCTAAATTTTTGACTTTGTTGTTGCTGATGTGTAAAATTTTCAGTTCTGTTAGGAATTTGAAGGTGTCTGTGGGTATTTCCCGCAATGTGCCTTTTTCGAATTCGAGCAGATATTTGTAATTATTGACTCTCAGTGGATTGCCCCGTTGTAATATTTCATTTCCGCATGTGGTCACCCCTACTGTAGATCTGCACCACTGAAGACTAGATTTTGCGAATGTTAAGAGCAAAAGTGTTACAAACACCCTCATTTTTGTATCTGAAAAAGTGAAACAAAACTGGTTATTTACGAGTGGTAGCTACATAAAAATGATAAAACTCTTTGGATCATCCATATAATATAGAATATGTCATTATACTACGTTACAAACACTAAATATCACAAAATAACAGGAGTTTCAAAAGTTTTGTCCGTTTTTATGGTATACTTCAAACAGTAATATCTCAGTGAATACTTATTCACTGAGATATTACTGTTTGAGGTGAAACTGTGACGTCAAATCGTTCAATTTTCGAACCTCGATTTTTGAAACGTGCGGAAGGGAGTTGTCAAGGAACAGGATCTGAGAGCGGTGCCTGTGCGAAAGTAGCGATTGACATTGAATTCGAATCTCTGGAGATGGATTCAAATGTGCCAAGTCATCACTTGAACACCTTTCGTGAAATTATTTATAGAAGATAAACAAATCTCCAACCTTTCTTCGATTTTCCAGACAATAAAGGTTGCGTTTCCAATCTAGCAGCTTCAGGGAATGCTTATGGGCCGAGCTCCATACATGATAATAATACTCCAAAGAAGGTCTGATCTGAGCTTTATAAAGTATCAGAAGTTGCTGGGGTAAGGAACAGTGTGCCAAGCTTTTGAGAAGCAGCCTTTGCAATTCCAGCGACATGATTGTACCAAGACTTATTGGTGTCCATTTTAACCCCCAACAAACTCATCGAAGCAGAAAGCAGAATTGTCTGTCCTGACATTATTGTATCCGGTTCGAAGACACTTATCTTTTTGTAGAAAACCGATGCCTGGGTTTTTGTAGCATTGAATTGAATCTGGTCACTTTCAACCCAATTCGAAATCACTTCTAGATTCTCATCAAGATATGCAACCTCCTGCTGCCGGTGAAGATGTGTATCTGCAGTCGATGTCCTGGAATCCAAATGGAATGACAAGACGAGTGTGCTGTCGTCAACAAAGCAATGTATTGGATTTAATGCATTAAAACGGACAAAACTTTTGAAATCCATTGGTATAATACTGTAACTTCGTACATGAATGTAAGTACATTCCAAATTGCAATACGGAATGCAAAATCGAACATACACTTATACTTCATAAATAATGCAAAACATTTATATATGAAATATTCATTTCATTGCGGGAAATTAATAAGTCCAATGAATATAATCTGAATTCTACTCCAGATTTTGTGAAATTTTGTTTACTTTCAATACTATTTGAAAGCCAAATTCATTTAACTCATTTTTTTTCTATTGAAAACACTTTTCCCTTCACCAGAACGAAAATGTTGTCCCTCGACGAGCGTTTCACTAATCAAGCTAGCATTATATGACTGAAACTATTTTTAACAGCTACGCTAATATTTTCAGATGCATCTAGACGAATCGATACATTGCATAATATACCATCGAGAATGGAACCATTTTCACTGTTCGAAGGTTTCATTCCACGATTCTTGATTTCAAAACTTTTGAAGGCATCTAAAAACTTGTTGTGCTGGATTCAACAATATGAAGCATTCCTTATCATTTTTTGACTGTTCTCTGTGGCATATCGAGCAACAGTAGACTCTTCGAATATGTAGAACATGTTCCTTGTAGCGAGCTATTATATTCCTCTCAGTTTGACCAACATATTTCTTCGTCCAATAGTCTCGTCTTTAGAGTTTTCCAACACTATATGAAGTGAACGATTAGTTGCAAAAGACACTTTCATAATCAATGTTTGAAAAAGTTCAAACAATATGATGCTTTATTTTGGTTCATACGAAAAAGCTATAATTTTTTCAACATGTTCGATTTCATCGACCAGATGAGTCCAACAGGTTTTCAGATGCCTTCGAGTAACCCAGTGTTCGCACTCTTACGTAATTACATGTAGAAAACAGGTGAAGATTATGTATTAGTCAAGTGATAAATAACAATACTGACAAAAACAAAATACTAGGAATCAATTATTAGCAATATAACCCTCAACCAGTGTTCTTCCACAAGGAAGAACACTGGTTATGGGAAAAATTCAAAGAAGCCGCATATATATTGTCCAAAAAGGCATTTAGCCAAGCTAGCGTACAGATACGCATCATATGGAAACCTCTAATCAACCGGAATACGACCAACTCCCGTCAAACAGTCAGTTCCCGCTAAAACCGATGAAGCGGAGAGAGGTTAGAGAGGATAGGTGAAATCACTCGAATGACCAATAAATAGTCAGATCTCCGAGGAATAAGTCCAGTTATCACTCGAAGACGATTTTGGATACTAACAATCAAAACGTCGTCAAGTAACTTGTTTTGGAATCTTTTAATTTTTAATTTTAATTTCTTGTTATTAAATTTTTTAATTTTCAATTCGAATTCTTTCAGGGATTTAAAATCATTTTATATCATATTACACAATGGACGTCCGAACTACTGAAATGCACCACGAAATATTGTCAACCACCTTCAAACCAACAAATATTAAGTTGAGAGATAGTTGAAATCTAATTTTTGACTTTATTAAAGAAATCTGGGACTCAAAATTCAATTCAAATTGAAGTCAAAACTACAGGTACAAATATACTATCCCAAAATGATGAAAACACGAAAGAAAGTGAGGCGAAGCATTAAAAAGTCTTACCTAACAGTTTGCGATTCCCAGCACTAATATCAGTTCGTATTGAGAGTTTATCGATGCTATTTTCACTTGAAAACATTCCAAAATCAATACTTCGGAACCATCGAGAATTTGAATTTTGGAAAAGAAAATATGCACCTATGGTAGAGGACGAACCTTTTGAACATATACGTACTTTACTTTTTTTACTGATTTTCTTGATTTATTGTTGATGGGTTCTTGGAAAATTTTTCTATCATCTGTTTCGTATATATCGAAATTCGTGAGTATTCCACAAGATATTTCTTTTTTCAAATATTCAAAAAAAAGAACTTTGAAACGGTTCAGTTCTATAGAAATAATTCCGCAATTTTGTGAAACTTATTTGATAATAAAAATGATATGAATTATCATTTATTTATTTTATAAATTTTTCAATTGAATTGATTCTTACACACAGTGAAAACTGTGTGAATACTTGAACATGTTTCAAATAACTTTTTTTTGTAAATGAGTGAAGAGACTTCATATTTCAATATTTTGCATTGTTCAAGAGTAAACTCAGATTATGAACATATCAGAATATATACAGAAATACGAACAGTTCAATAACGGATCTAATTGAACTATTTGTATTTCTGTTGAATACTCGGAAATTATAATGAAAAAAATATTGCATTACCTTTTAATAGTTTCTTAATATTCTCCAGAATGGAATTCAAAACACACTCTACCCCTTTTTTCCACTACCAAATTGCACTACAAGGAGTGATGTGAATAATATATTTAATATATGATCACCTATTATCACAATCTAATATTTCGCGTATATTGACTTATTCGGTAACATTACTCAACTAAAATGGGAATCGACATTGAACTCTTTATCACTGGTCCGAGAATAAATAAATATTGATTGATAACAAGTATTCTTGTACGATTCAGCAGAACATATATCATATTATTTGTCACTATACTTTCTGTTTAATATTCAAGGTGTAATGTACTTCACTATTTTTTAACAATAAGACACAGTTTTCATACATTTCATTTTATTTCCCAAACTCAACTGAACTGAACAACTGAACCAAAGGTCACGGCCCAGCGCATACAAAAAATAAACAGTTTTTATCACAAACAATTCGGATACACTACACTTTTCATATTGGAGATGTGCAATAAGGAAGGATTTTCGAATATTTAAATTGGGGTGTCTCCCTGGGGATGAAAGGGGGGCGTTTACACATGAAAATCACCTTTTCATCACTGTTTCTCTATACCGGTATATTTTCGGAGGTTAAAATTTTGTACATAGGTTTGTTTTATGTTGTAGATGAGCAATAAGAAAGGATTTTCAAATATTCCAGCTGGGGAGCCAGCCGCAGGGAAAAATGATGCGTTCATAAAATAAAGTCATCACTGTTTCTACATGCCCGTGAATTTCCGGTATTTGAATGAACATTAATGAATAATAACCAGAGTCGTTACCAAAAACTGCGTCACCATTTCAGAAAATGACATGGAATATTGTGGTTTGAATCAACAGTATAATGAGGGGGCATTATTCCTTAATTGCCACCCTGTGTAATACTTTAACATTTATCAGCTTTCTGAAAGACCAATCAACACCCTCATTGAAGTGATTGCTTTGTCTAAGCGAACATTCATAAACCATCGGTTAAACAAAAGCGGTGAACTCCACTATGAACCCCATTATGGTAGTTATCAGATTATCCCGAGCGCCTAGTTGAATTTATGACGGTATATTTATGAGAAAACTTTAAATCTTCACTATACATTTTTTGCTTATACTGTACCTTCCCAAAGTTGGTTAGTCCGCCATGTTCCGCTTTTTTTCCAGGCATATCTGCTAGAGAGCAATCGGCCCTAGAAAAAAGAAAAAGTTTGTTTCAGTTTAGAATTTAAATAACGTTTGTTGCATACATTAGCAGTGGCCAAAAGCAGCAACCGAGAAAAATACATTTTTAAGTTGAAAATTTATTGCAGTGAAGTTGTTCGTGGATTTCGCAACGAAGTTTATGCTTGTCTGGGCGAATAGGTTAAGTTATATATATAATTCAGTATAGCATTTTGATATTTTTATGTGAAAAGGGTTGTTCAGGCATTGTTGCGACTCTCAAAGATATGCTTTCTGGAAAATTATATTCAAAGATCGAATATATAGAAAAAGTTAATATATTCTATAATATTAAATCAAGAAATTTCCCAGGCATTTCCAATGCAAATTTTGTTTTATTTTTTTATAATCATTACTATCATGACGTCGAATTAGCGATGTGATGTCTTCCATTGTAAATACATTACGCAATGTTCTCTAGAATATATGAAAAAACTTGAATAGTTCACGATTCAAAAAATCAATTGAACATATGTTTTCATTAGTTTTATGAATTTTTATTTGAACAGACCCATTTCATTCTACTTTCAAAAACGCATGTGTTATGTTTCTTATACGTTTTGTTTCAATATCCCCAAGACGATGCATCCTTCACATTCAGATGATTGCGTGAAATAATTTTGGAGTACTACTTCTCAGGCATCGAATTTGCAAAATCGTCTAGTGGGATAGACATTCCTGTTTAGGTGAAAAATTTTTATTAGTGCAACACAGAATTGTTATGTAATGTATATTACTAACCCCAAACAACACATAGTAAAAAATGTTTGGAAAATTGGCTGGATTTTTGAAGGGCAATTGATGGAGGACATTATTCCTTAATTTCGTTCCTATTATAGTTTTTTGTCAATTTTCCGTAATGAAAGATGAAAAGGTACTTTGAGTTCATTCTTGAATAAATCAAATCTCTTGATGAAGAATTAACCAATTTTGGAAAAATTTGTAAAGATAATATGGAGATGAAATATTTCTTGTAACAGAATGCGTAACAGAATGGGTTTCTATATTATGCATTTCACAAACCTGAGTGGATCGTTCGTTAATTAGAATGAGAGAAATCGCCGGTTATTTTCAGACAAGGGTTTATTTTTTCATTACAAACCTTGCTTCATTATATCTAAAGAAATGAACTTCAAACGTTGAAGTCAGTCTCGGATAAACCTACATAGTAGGTTGAATGGACTGACGCCTATCAGGAAACAACTACCCCCCTGGCTAATACCACGAAGGGCGTTGGATTATATCCGACAGGCGTCAGTGCAGGAATCTTCACAGAAAATGTCTTTCATATGCAATTGGCAATATAACTGAAAGAGTCGACCTCCAATTTTTGAACGGGCACACTTGCAGACCGGTTTCGGGCTCATTAGCCACTCGTCAGTGGAAGATATTGGCCATCATCGACCTAAAGTCAATGATATTCCATAATAGAAAATCGAAATTCTTTCAGAGTATTTCATTCCTCTTCCTAAGTTGGAGCGAACAACAAAATGTCACTCCATCTAGTGGATGAGGTACTAACCAACTGCATATCCGAAATATGCCCGATTCCTCTAAATAAGGAAGAAAAACTTTCTTATTAGTCAGTGGGCTATGTTTGAAGATTGGCAGTAAACAAATCTAAAGAAATGAACTTTAAACGTTCAAGCCAGTCTCGAATATACCTACACAGTAGGTTGAATAGACTGACGTCTATCAGAAAACAACTACTCCCTTGGCTAATACCACAAAGGGCGTTGGATTATATCCAACAGGCGTAAGTGCAGGACTCTTCACAGAAAAGTTCTTGCATATGCAATTGGCCATACAAATGAAAGAGTCGACCTTCAATTTTGAAACGGGCACACTTGCAGAGCGGTTTCGGGTTCATTAGCCACTTATCAGTGTAAGATAGTGGCCATCATCGACCTAGAGTCTACTCTTTCAGTTGTATTGCCAATTGCATGTGCAGGAAGTTTTTTGTGAAGATTCCTGCACTGACGCCTGTCGAATATAATCCAACGCCCTTCGTGGTATTACCCAGGGAATTACTTGTTTTCTGATAGGCGATAGTCCATTTAACCTACTTTGTAGGTATATTTGAGACTGGCTTGAACGTTTAAAGTTCATTTTTCAGATTTGTTTACTGTCAGTCTTCAAGCATAGCCCACTGACTAATGAAAAATATTCAGACTTTCTTAGAACTAGACTGTAAGTGTTAGAACTAGTCTACTAAGTCTACTTGTAGCTCCAAATACAAATGTAAATTGAATCAAAGGGCTACCGAATGAGCCTGAAAAATAAACAGGGCATTTGGCATCGATAGTGTTAACACAAACTGTTCGACGTTACTCCATCAGATTTTGTTCCAGAGATTTCAGCCTCGAAGATGAGCCCGGAGACTCTGGTGGAGACTGATCCATCACCAACCGTGCGTGGGAGAACTGGGTGTCAGCAACTAGGTTTTTGATGAATTGAAACATATTGGAAAGGTCAAAAAGTTCGAAAAGTAGGTACTTCACGATTTTCACGATAGATAAAAATGATCACGTTTCAAGGTCTGTTCTTTTTCGCTCTTGCGCAACCAAAACGATCCTCCTTTGGATGGTATCGTCACGTGTGAGGAGAAGTAGACCTACGAAAACAGTAGACGATCAGGACAGTGACTGAATACCAATGAAACACCAAAACCTACAAAAAAGAGCATGGTAACTTGTGGTGGTCAGCGGCTGGTGTAATCCACTATAACTTTCTGCAACTAGGCCGAACAATCACTGCACAGTCCTATTGTGAGAAAAAAGACGAACAGTATCTTAAATTGCAGCCAGAACTGGTCAACAGAAGAGGTCCCACCCACCTATATATTTTATATTTCATAATGGTTGTGAACACATTTCGGAGTTTCAAATTATTAAACTGTATTTCTCGCAGAAATGTTTTCAATGTGTTTATAAAACAGCTATGAATAGGAAATTGGCGGCATTTCATGAAACATTATAGTCTTTATTATTATTTCGTAAAGTCTTTTACAAACACTACAGAACAGTTTTGTAAAAATTTCGGCAGTTACTATAAAATTTTTGTAACACTATTGTACAAATGGAGAATCAAATTATAAAACTGTATTTCTCCCAGAAATGTTTTCAATGTGTTTTTGAAACAGCTATCAATAGGAAATTGGCAGCATTCCATGAAACATTATAGTCTTTATTATTATTTCGTAAAGTCTTTTACAAACACTACAAAACAGTTTTGTAAAAATTTCGGCAGTTACTATAAAATTTTTGTAACACTATTGTACAGAATTTCATAAAATAATTGAAATATAATTTCATAACCGTTTTTTAGTAATACCAAGTGAGCTTCATAAAATATAATACAGCCTAAAACGATAACAGTTTTCAAAATGTTTTCTTGAAGGCGCAAGAAATTATTTTGTATTAGACACTATAAAAATATAATAGATATGTCACCAACTGAAAACTAACTAATAGAAAGGTTGGGGCCATTTTAATAATTTCACTTCTGTACTTATGAAATTGTCAAAGACATTGATGGTGCTTCAAGATTGATATTTTAACTTCGAATGGAATTTTATTGACAAATATATAGCCTACTTTTGGTAAAATTTCAGCGCGCAACTATTTCAGTGAATTTTTTTTTAAAATCATTAATTATACAAAAATCCACTCTGTCGACATATTACTTTTCTAGTCGAAAATTAACTCTGTTTGTTCTTAATAATATAATATTATAATATATGTATACTTTCCATCCGTAAATATCACTATATTATGTGCAGTATTTTATATTTTCAACTCATCTGCTATCAGTATTCCGAATTTCCATTTCAAAATGACGTCGTTCTTTAAAATCATTTGGTTTCAATAGAAAAAGTTTTAATGTATTCTAGTTTATACGTTAGCCCTATAAAACCGTTGAGAAACACTTAGTTCTAGGAGTGATGGTATTGCGGCGGAGTCGGACTACTTTTAAAGCTATAGATTTCTACAAAAATTAAGATAGGATTTCTCACGTATTGTTTGGATACATATTATCTACTGGGATGTTTTGGCTAAGAAGCTTCTCCCATCGATTATAAACGCTGAATTTCGAAACAGTTTTGAGCTAGTGATTTGAGTATATATAAACATGGTGCTCCACTCAATCATCAAAAACCGTTTCCTGTTTTTAGCAAGAACAAGGTACTATGTTACGCGGGTCTTCGTCTAAAATGAACAACTTTTCTAATTTTTTTTTCCAATGACAAATATTACATGACGTTATTAGGTATATAGTTATTGGGGCGCTAGTCAAAAAAAAGTGACAAATTATAGTTCGTTACACGACCTCTAAAATCAATGTCAGCTGGTTCTTCATAAATGCTGCATTTCATTCTTAGCGACAGCAAATATATATTAGCGGAAGCAATTTGATTTTATAACAGTTATTTTATTGTTTTGGGATTGTAATAAATATACCATATTATGAAATAGTTGGGAAATTATCATTAGAGTGGCACTATGGTAATGAAAACCAAATTGTGTTTGAGAGCATTCCAATAAAATAATTTCATTGAAGCTACAGGAAGCAGTTATAAAATAATCCCTAAATAGTTTTATAAAGAGCATAAAAACCTTATAGAACAGTGCTATAAAATTGCTACAAAACAATTTACTTCTATTGGAAAATATGTTTTGACCTCTAAACATATTTTCCATATTTGTAAAAGCGTTTCTGTGATAATTTCGTGACCATTTTATAACGCATTTTTATTTTATTTTATAAGCGTTTCTACGATAAATTTATAAAACATTTTTATTGTTCATAACTGTATTGTCTTCATGACTCGTTTAATATAGTCAATTAGCATTTTGGAAGTAATTGTAAAATACCAACAAAATGAAACTGTTGCAGCACCATGAAATTATAAAATAATTTTACTGGTTGGGAGCAGGATGCATCTTGCTCCATGACAACGTCCGTCCGCACGTTTCACAGATGACCGTATGAAAATCGAACGAATTGAGCGTCAACGTTCTACCTCACCCACCATTTTTCCCCAGGCCTCTCGCCAACCGACTACCATTTTTTCAAGCAGCACTTCCATTACTTTCTCACTGGCAGAACTTTCGCCAATCTGCACAGGACAAACATGATGAAGTCGACGAAGACAGCACTCAATTTTCATGCTGACAAAGTTGATCAACTTGTGTTACGTTGTTTGGCCAACGTAACACAAGTCACTGATTCAAATGGCGCTTATTTCGATTGAATTGAATAAGTACTCACTGAAATATAACAGTTTCATAAAAAAATAATCATTTGTTTGGTCAGTCTGACCACCGAACAATTTAAAATGTGTGGCATAGGTTGGATGGATCTTTGGAATTGGGAGTCGTGATAGTCGTTTTGGCAAACGGCGGATTTCAGTCCGTCTAGTTTTTTGTTTTTATTGTGGTTATCACTGAATGCTACTGATCTGTGTATGAGAGATGGACGAAATGATGATGAGAACCAGCATTGAAGTAGTGGTTGGCTTATAAAAAATATATGAGAAAAATGATTGCTTTTTGTGATTAGAGCTTCAAATAATGGATGTGAGTTTTCATTTTCGACTTCCATTGTGTAGTTATTTTCGAATTTTCATATAAATTCTGGGCAAAAATCTAAGAAAAAAATTCTGAAAATCCTATAACCAGTCGATATACATATAGTTGTTTATAGTATGGAAATTCATTCACCGTGGCAGAAAAGGGTCATGCTTATGTGGTTGTTATCTGAATTCATCGCATTTCTCAGAAGACAGGTCATCGAATTTGAGCTAACTCATTGCTTTTTTTAGAATCTTCCTTTGGTAATGAAATTGAATGAATGATGAACGTCAATGATGAACACAATTGTCATGATCACCTTTTGGCTACTGAAAAATCACATCAAAATTTCACTGAACGTTTACTATTTCTACAGACAGGCAGACACGCATCAACATTGACCTAAAGGAATATTCATTCAGTTGTGGAGTCGTGAAAATACGCATCATTTTGGAAACATTTTTATTATTGATTTTTGCAACTCTTTGAACTGTGATGAAACTGATATTGTTCATGTTGTAAATGTTAACTAACCAACATATGAGAAAACGAACAAACATTTATATAAATATCTGAGTATTACCAAGTCTTTACCAAATAAACACATCTGAATTGATAAAATTTTTGACTGAAATCTGAAAATATATGAAAATTCTTTGAACCGTCATAATCTGAATTGTAATATTGCAACAAGGACCTATATGAGTAATTAGCCCAAGTATCGAATATATCAGGTTATATTGAAGACCTTAACGCCAATGTATAGAGTGATATTATTCATAAACTGACGCTTTAGGTAATTAATCCAAGCAGAGATATATTTCAGTGTTATTATCTTCATTCGTGTTTGAACTAGTCGTAGTTTGGAACGCCACCACGAGTGGCTGGCTGAACTTGAAGTGAACTAAAAATCACCAGTCATCATCAAGAGGAATGAACCTCTGAAGTAGCCAGCCATTTATTCTGGCGAAACGTTGGCATGCAGTTCCAAACTACGACGGCCCTCAAACACGAATAAAGATAGTCACACTTGAAATCTCTACCGCGATAGCCTCAACCAAGAGATATATTTATTTCACTGAAGTTGGAAAAACAATTATATAACCTTCATACAATCACTCATTGGACATCTCCATGAATATGTAACAGTACTCTACTTGAAAGAAGGATATGTAATGATTGAAGGCGAATATCATTAATCACCCCAGATTCTTTGAATTCTACAAGACAATGATGATTAAACTACATTATTCCATTGGTTTGAGTATCATAATGCTGATGATTTTAAAGATGATTTTTTTATCATGAAAGGTAACTAATTTTCATTGTATTCAATCATCGTCCTGAAGAAAAATGCGTTTCGCCAACACAGCTCCGATTTTGATAAAAATATTCTTATTTGTTTTCATTATTCAAAATCAGACACCTTTCAGAATCATTCATATTGCTTGAACAATATGCATGCTATTCTTGTAGGAGAAACAACGTTCATTTGATACTTATTGAAAGAAACATATAATTTCATCATGAAAAATGAGAAATGAAACTTCTCTCGTTTTTTTTTACCACTTTTATTCGTAACTGATGTAACCACAATAGTTACATAAAACGATTCTATTGTACCACATCATGTCAATCACATTTTTGACTTCATGAACTGTGAGGTTATCTTAAACTTTCATTCAAAAAAACTTCTCCACTCTATTCATGTAATGAGATAAAAATATCATACATATTGAAGAGAGTAACTTTTAGGGGATCGAAGATAGAGCTATGTCACAGCGATTCTCCGGGTTCGTTGGTGGTAGTCTGCAGATTTTCACATGCCTGTCGTTCACTTTGAAATTGCGCTAGATATCATCAATATTGATGAGGCAACACAGTAGATACTCACCACAGAATTTGTAAAAGTCTCTGGTTTCATTCTATTGATTATTCAGAAAGTAGGAGTCAGACTTGATACTGACATTGATTTTAATAACCTTCTTCTTTCGATGAAGAACTTTCTGTGCTTTTGAATTTCTTTCGCGCAATTGTGTCTCTTCAGAGGCGATGACGTGAATACTTTCACTGAGTGTATCTTGTTCTGCTGGTGATTAGTTGATATTCCCCTTGTGTTCAGAAAGACATGTGCTTACAGCTACAGGACTGAGTCGTGGCAGTTGGGAGAAATCGTACATATATACAGTGTGTCTCACTTTTCATGGAAACACCCCCGTATTTTCCGTAATATTCGAGGTAGAACGATGAAACTCTCAGGACTGATGGATAGAACACCCCATTTTCACGGTAAAACATATTAGGGGGCAAAATAGGCTCAAAATTCCTTCAGATTCGTGATCAGGACTACCAACTTACTACGAATACACTTCTTTCCTGCAGAAATTTCACTCCTGAAAAATCCGAATTTGTCTCACTTCTTATGGAAACAACCCCATATGTTCCGTAATATT